>PVHX01006951.1:0-95600 GCA_004024805.1 Geosciurus inauris
GAGAAGCTACTTCTGCCCCCATGCACTGTTCCATAGTCATATAAGCCTGGAGAGAAAAACTAAAAATAACAGGCTATGATAAGCATTGAAAAGTAAATAGGGGCTGGGATTGTGGCTCACGCTTGCCTCGCATGTGTGGAGCCCTGGGTTCGATCCTCAGCACCACATACAAAGCAAATAAAATAAAGACATTGTGTCCATCTACAACTAAAAAAAAATTAAAAAAAAAAAAAGAAAAGTAAATAGGAAAGATATATTTAGGGGTCATGTGAAAGAAGAAAGTCATTTTAAAGTGTATAGGAAGTATGTGAAATTGCCCAGGAGGAAGGGTGACAGAGGAACAAAAGGTGCCCTGTGCCCTGTGGCTACCCTTATCAGTGGGCTTCTCCTGTTCATGACCTTACAGATTTAAGTCTGGGGTCTCCTTGCTGGTCTCTGTGCTCCCAGCCTTTTGCCTCTCCTATCCATCCTGTATGACCATCTGTTATAGTGAAAAGACATGGGAAATCAGGAGATTTGGGTTCCAGTCTTGCCTTTGCCACTGACTCAACTATGTGACCTTCAGTAAGTTCCCTCTTGTCTCTGGGCCTCAGCTTTCTCTGACTGTGTTCTGTGGAACGGTATTCCCATGAAATGCCCTGTGGGGGGAAAAATAAGCATTTTACCCCAAATCCTTTAGAGAGCCCCTTTAGCATATTTAAGGTACAGGGCAAGCCGGGCGCGGTGGCTCAAGCCTGTGATCCCAGCACTTAGGGAGGCTGAGACAGGAGAATCGCGAGTTCAAAGCCAGCCTCAGCAATGGCGAGGCACTAAGCAACTCAGTGAGACCCTGTCTCTACATAAAACACAAAATAGGGCTGGAGGTGTGGCTCAGGGGTCGAGTGCCCTGAGTTCAATCCCCAGTACCAAAAAAAAAAAAAAAAAAAAAAAGGTACAGGGCAGTCTTCAAGAGACAAACCCAAGGCCAGGTGCGGTGGTGCATGTCTGTTGTCCCAGCTACTTGGGATGCTGAAGCCGGAGGATCCCTTGAGCCCATGATTTGGGGACCTACCTGGGTGAGATCCTGCCTCAAAAAAAAGAAAAAGAAAAGGGAAGGAAGAAAGAAAGAACCAGGTGCAATGGCACATGTCTGTAATCCCAACTACTTAGGAATCTGAGGCAGGAGAACTGCAAGTTCAGGGCCAGTCTGGGCAATTTAGCAAGACCCTGTCTCAGATTTTAAAAAATAAAAGAAAAGAAAGGGCTAGGGATGTAGCTCAGTGGTAGAGTGCCCCTGGTTTTAATCCCTAGTACTGTTGAACCCAGAATGCATAGAAAGGACCACTGACTCCAATTTTAAATCAAATTAAGCAAGCTTATATTGTACACACAAATTAGCTGTATAGCGGCTGTCGCCTTCAAACAGTGAGGGTAGCAGCTTTGTCCAGGAGCAGGGAGGTTTTTATAACACAGAGAATCATAAAGGTAGGTATCTTAGGAATTTACAACTGACAGAGTTCTGGCAAGTGCAATACAGAAGCAGATAGCAAATCATTGATTTACATGGCTTACCATCTTTAGATAGGGAGTAAACTCTACGTACTCTAAGTACTGTATGATATTCACACAACAATTAAGTGGCCTAGGACAGCATTTCTCAGAATGAACCCCTGTCCTTAATCAATACGTTATTGTACTTAAAAACCACTGTATTGTATACTTAAACACAGTTTAGGCGGGACTGGGGATGTGGCTCAGTGGCAGAGCAATTGCCAAGTATACCCAAGGCCCTGGGTTCAGTCCATAGCGCTATACAGACAAAAGCAATCCCAGTATATTTAGAATCAAGTCCAAATTTACAATTCTTGCAATCCAGAGCTTCTGTGACCTGGCCCTTCTTCTTCTCCAAGCCCATCTGTAAATCTACACTCTGTTCTTGGGTCCAGATACAAAATGTCCTTTCTGTACCTCCTCCAAACTCACCCCTAGTTCAGAAGGTTCCACTTGCTGTTCCCTGTACCCCCTACTCTTCCCACCCCAATCCCCCCAGCCTCTGAGACCCTTTCACTTCAACTCCCATGGCTCCTCAACAGATCTCCAGTGTCTAGGGTTCTTCCACAAATCTCACTCCCCACTGCTTTGCAAAGACATCTTCTGACAGCACCTATCACACAGTCCTGCTCTTGTTCAAGAACTTTCTATGGTTGCTCAGTGCCTGCAAAATAAACATTAAACTCCTCTCTCAGATTTGACCTGTTAAGGTTTTGATATGAGATGTCCCTTAAGGTCAAGTGTGAGACAATGCAAGAAGGTTCAGAGGTGAAATGATTAGATTATGAGAGCTTGAATCTAATCAATGGATTAATCCACTGATGTGGATTAACTGGATTGTAATGATAGGCAGGTAGTGTGTGGCTGGAAGACAGGTCACTGGTTGCTTGACTGTAGGGTATATACTTTGTTCCTGGCGAGCAGAGTGCACACTCGACCCCTCTTTGTCCCCTCTCTCTGCTTCCTGGCTCTCATGTCTGGAGCTGCTTTCCTCCGCCATGCCCTTTTACCATAATATTCTACCTCACTTGGGTGCAGAGCTATGGAGTCAGCCAGCCATGAACTGAACCTCTGAAATTATCAGCCAAAATAAACTTTTCCTCCTCTACATGGTTCTCATCTGGTTGTTCAGTCACAGCGACACAAAGGTGACTAAAACACGACCACCATCCCTCAGCTGCCTGTCTTCCATGATTCCATACCTAGTTCTTTATGTTTCAGTCAAGTGGAACTGCTCACCATTCCCCAACAGGCCTACCTAGTCTACTGAAAACTTTGCCATTCTTCAAGTCCCGTATGTTTCACTTCCTCTAGGAAAACTTCCTTGATTAGAAGACCTGCCCAAGTCTCTGCTAGGTCCCCCCACATACTACTGTAATAACAATAACTAATGTTTATTAAACACTAATGTGAAGCCAGGCATAGTGATTGGTATCTATAGTTCCAGCTCCTGGGGAGGCGGGGGTAGGAGAATTGCTTGACTCTAGGGATTCAAGACCAACCTGGGCACAGTAGTGAGACTCCACAAAAAAAATAAAAACATTGGGGGAGGGGGCTAGGGGTATAGCTTGGTGGTAGAGTACTTCCCTAGCATGTGCAAAGCCCTGAGTTTGATCCTCACCACTGCAAAACAAATCAAAACAACAACAACAAAAAGCCCACTAATGTGCAAGAGTCTGTTATTTATAATCTTTATACCAATTGGTTTGTTGTTGTTTTGTTTTGGGTTTTTCTTTTTTGTACCAGGGATTGAATCTAGGGACGCTCAACTATGGAGCCATATCGCCAGCCCTTTCATATATGTATATGTATAAATAATAATATATGTATATTTATATAATATATAATATATATATAAAATAAATATATGTATATTTTGTTTAGTTGTAGTTGGACACAATATCTTTATTTTATTTATTTTTATGTGGTGCTGAGGGTTGAACCCAGTGCCTCATATGTGCTAGGCGACCGCTCTACCACTGAGCCACAACCCCAGACCATTTTTTTAAAAACTTTTTTGAGCTGTTGATGGACCTTTTATTTTATTTTATTTTATTTTGTTTTTGTTTTTGTTTTTAACATTTTTTTAGTTGTTGATGGACACAATGTCTTTATTTTACTGCTTTGTATGTGGTGCTGAGGATCGAACCCAGGGCCTCACGCATGCGAGGGAAGCGCTCTACCGCTGAGCTACAATCCCAGCCCCTTGATGGACCTTTTATTTTATTCATTTATTTATATGCAGTGCTGAGAATTGAACCCAGCACCTCACACATGTGAGACAAGTGCTCTACTACTGAGCCACAACCCCAGCCCCTGCCAGCCCATTTTTATATTTTATTTAGAAACAGGGTCTCATTGAGTTGCTTAGGGCCTTGCTAAGTCGCTGAGGCTGGCTTTGAACTCATGATCCTCCTGCCTCAGGCTCCCTAGCTGCTGGGATTACAGGCATGCGTCACCACACCCAGCTCCTTATACCAATCTTATGAGATAAGTGTTGTTATCATCCAGGTTTTTAGAGATGAGGAAACTGAGGCACAGAAAAGTGACTTGAGCAGGCAATGATTTGCCCAAGATTGCATGGCAAAGAGCAAGTGAGTCAGGAGCTGAACCCAGTCTGCCTAGAGCTGGTGCTCTTAACCTTGCCCCACATTGTGTTCCTTTTCTATCCTTTTTGTGAAACAAGCCTCCCTTGCTGCTTCCTCTGCTGGAGAACCTCCCATACACCAGTTCCTCTTCATGCCATGGTAAGCAGGGACAGTTCTTCCCTCAGCACCATTTCCTGGTTTATCACAGTTAGGCTGAGTTAGGTGGTGCCTCTGCGCCTCCCTGTCCCACCTCAATCACTTTCTTCCACATTCCATGTGAGACCTGAGTGAGCTGTGGCCCCAGAGTCCAGCACAAAACCCACAAAAGCCTCAGATGGTGTTTGTGAATGAATGAATGAATGAATTTATGAGGTCCTCATCTTGGAATTCCCTTACCACCCAGTCCCTCCAAAGGAAGCTTTCAACCCACTCACTGAATATTGGCTGCACCTTTGGAGTGAAAACGGATGATAGCTTTGCTGGGGCGCTCAGTTTTCTGCAGACTCCCCAGGCAGGTTGGACTAGATCCTATATCCTGAGCCCCTGACCAATGTTTTCTGCCCAGATCTGACTTCTCAAAAGAAGTGGTAGACTGGTTTTCTATGTCAGTTTCCAGCCTTGCTGTGGAACAGCAGTCAAACCTGGAGAGTATCTAAATCACTAAACCTGAGCTTAAGTTTACTTATTTGCAAAACATGGCTGTTGATATCTATGCCCTCCTTGGCCAGCTGCTTCTGCTTCTTTTTCTTCTCCCTCCTCTTCTTTTTCTTTCTTTCTTTTTTGTATTGGGGGTTGAACATGCTAGGCAAGTTCTCTACTACTGAGCTATATCCCCTGCCCCTTAAAAATATTTTTTGTTTTTGAAGAGTTGGGGATGTAGCTTAGTAGTAGAGCACTTACCTGGCATGTGGGAGGGCATGGGTCTGGGTTCAATCCCTAGTACTGCAAAGAAAGGAAGGAGGAAGAAAAGAAAGATTACAGGCACGCACCACCGTGCTTGACTTCTTCCCCATCAGTGATTGAACCCATGGCAATCACTTTACCATCCCCAGTCCTTTTTACTTTTTATTTTACAGAGTCTCACTAAGTTGACCAGGCTGGCCTGGAACTTTACATCCTCCTCCTTCAGCTTCCCAAGTTGCTAGGATTATAGATGTGTGCCACTTCATCTAAGCTCCTTTTTTTTTTTTTTTTTTTTTTGAGACAGGATCTTGCTAAGTTGTCAAAGATGGCCTCAAACTTGAGTTCCTCCTACCACAGCTTTTCAAGTAGCTGGTATAGCTGGCATTAAAGATGCACACCATCACAACCAGCTCTTTACACTTTGTAAAGTGTAAAATGTTGACAATAATTCAGTCTTTTCAACAAATGTTTATTGCACATTTACTATATCATACATATTATCTTGTTAAAATTTCAATCTTCACAGCAACCCTTTGAGGTAGATATTAACCTTCCTCTTACAGATGAGGGAACTGAGGCTCAGGGAGGGCATATGAATTATCAGCAGTGCCCAGGGGCAATTTGCGGAGACTAGATTTGGGCCACATGTATCTGTACTCATGCACCAGTCCACCTGCCCTGCATCCTGGGGGACCGTGTCTGCCTGCAAGCCTCTCTCCCCAGGCCTCAGCATTTACCTCTGAAGTAGATAGGGAGCCAGTGGATGTTTCCTGAGATGATGGCAAAGTCTCAGTTTCACCTGCTACAGGGGTAACACTGAGAAAAGTCCAGCCTCTCACTCTCCCTTTTTTTTTTTTTTTTTTTTAAACAAAAGACTGGGAGAGAGATATCAATTTTAATCTATTTAAATCTTTACAGGCACTTTTCTTTTTTTACAAGTTTGGAAACTTGAGGGATCCCTGAGGGAAGTGCAAGGGATGAATATCAGCTCCCAAATCCCTGACTCAGTCCAAACCTCAGGGCTCAGTCAGTGCCAAGGTGAAGTTGAAGTCCAGCTGGTGGAAGCTGCTCACCCGCACTCCTCAAAGATGTCTGGGTAGTGCCGGAAGAGCACTGGTGGGTCCCGGTCACCTCGGACTGGGGCCCGAGGCACAGCGCGGATGCCAGGCCTTCGGCCCCGCCGCCCCCCAGAGCAGGAGCGGTGGATCCACTGGTGTGCTTCTACCGCGAATTTCCTCTTGAAGCGCATGCCACACTCGGGGCAGGGGAATGGCCGCTCGCCTGAGTGCATGCGCCGGTGGCTGACCAGCAGCGACGGGTAGGTGAAGCGGCGGCCGCAGTCTGCACACACGTGGCGCCGCTGGTTTGCCTGAGCATCTACGCTGGGCACAGGGACTGGGGACTGTGCACCTGCCGTCTGGTCCCAGCCAGCTTTCATGGGTAGATGTGCTCTCGTAGAGGCCTTGCTAGTAGTAGAGTCAGGGTTGTGTCTAACAAACTCTTCAAGCTGCTCCTTCCCAGGAGTCTTTCCGAGTCTCTTGGCTCCAGGATCTTCCTTGGGTTCCAACTTGTTTGGGGTATCTCCTGGGAAACAGGTATTAAGCTATATTTAAAACACTTTTTGCATAAACCATCTCAGGTTATAGGGTGCTTTCTACTTATGTAGTGTGGAAAAAATACTGCCAGTAATTAACATACCAGCTTTGGTGGAAGGTGAACAGATCTCCTTCCTCATGTATCAAATGGGAACAGTAATGGTTTCTTGATTCCATAAGACCCATGGGAGAATTAAATGAACAATACATGGTCAACACTTAGTAGACGTTCAATAAGCAAAAGTTATTGATGTGATTTCTTCAGTTTTTGAAGGATAAGACTGTTTTACAGATGAAGAAACATTTGTTCCTGTTCACCCTCCTGGGGGACAGCCATGGGAAAAGACTCAAGTTAATCAATTACCAGTATTTTCTCTGATACCACTTTGCCTTATGTGAGGAATGTGAAAAGCAGACCTGAAGCCACTTTCATTGTCAGGGACATTTTAGTTGTTCTTGAAAGGGGGAGAATGGTGTTTTCTATCAGAGGGACTTGGAAACCTGAGTCTTGGACTTGGGCTCCTGATTCTCCTACTCTGGTGTCAACATGACTACTGTCCCAAGTTCTGCAAACTTTGTACTAGGTCTGCCTTATTTTCTCTTCTAGTATCCAACATAGGTTGGCTTGCATTTCTTTAGAGATGTTGGGATTGAGGACCTGAAAGAAAACTTTGCTAGGAAGAGTATCAAGAGGGATGGGAGGAGACCTGGGACAAACCCCTCACCTCTCAGAGCTCCTCCCAGGCTTTCCCCCTCCTCAGGATCCTGGGCGGCGGAGCTCCAAGCCTCACTCTCCTGTTCCATCCAAGAGATAAGGGCTGGTTTGGGGCCTGGGAATCCTGGGAGAGAACAGGGATCACAGTGCTGGCCTGAGAGGCTGTCCTAGAAGACGGCATCCCCCTGCCAGAGCGAGGGCACCTCCTCAGAACTTATGCTCAACCTGGACAGAGTCTGCAATACTCCTGCCTGGATGAAGCGGATGCAGGAGGGTAAGACTCCCTAGGGGGTACCTGAAGCCCCGGGAATGGGAGGTGGCTGGCGCTGTTGGTGGAATAGTGCGCGATTAGGGCTCACGATCCACTGAGTCCTTCTGTATCATCTCCCCCTGGAAACCCGGTGAAGGAAGAGGGGGCCTCTGGCCAGGGGCCTCACCGAGCGCGCCCAGGTGGCCGTAGGTCTCACGCATCACGTCCCGGTACAGGGCCCTCTGCGCGGGCCGCAGACACCCCCACTCCTCAGGGGAGAAGTACACGGCCACGTCCGCGAATCTCACGGCCCCGGGCTCCCTGCAACCAGGCCGGGTCTCCCCGGGTCTCAGCGCCAGGAGCGGGGCTGGGGGCGGCGCCATGGGGGTTCCCAACCCCGAGCAGCCGCAGCCTTGTCCCTGAGGCCACCGCCTCCCCGCTCCTGGCCTCAGCTTTCTTCGTCCACAGCAAGGGAGGGCTGCCCAGGCCCAGGCCCAGGCCCAGGCCAGCCTCGGCGTCCGAACGCTGCCAGTAATAGGAAACGAAGTAGTAGGGACTGGCTACTAGGGATTCGGGGATGGGGACAAATAAAACTCCTTGGTGTTTATTCACTCCATGGCCGCTTGGACATAGACACCCGGGTTAAAGAACCCGGAAGGTGCCTTCAGAAAATATGGCGACAACTTGGCTTCAATTGCCACTGGTTGTTCTTCAGGGGACTGTTGTTTAAGCATATCAAATATGGCGCTTTCTAGCTTCTCTGGCATCAGCGTCTCATTTGCCCTTAAATATAATGGCCGCTTCAAGAGTTTCCCCCGCTCCTCTCGTTCCCCGCGCTCCTTTTGGTGTGGTGGGAGGACTGACTGGTAAGTCGAGGAAACTTTCTTGCCCTCAAGAAAGATGGACGGACCTGCTGCTCCCTATATCTCTCTGCGCTCAACACACAGCGGTCAATGATTGGCTGTAATCACAGGAAGAAGCTGCGCTGTGATTGGTCCGGATCGGCGGGGCATTTGAAACAGCTAGACGCCCTGAATCCTGTTGGCTGACTAGAGCTCAAGGAGAACCTTGGCGGCTTTGGTGCCTGAGAATGCGTTCTGGACAGTTTCCCACCGTGCCTCCCGGCGGCGGGATCTAAAATCTAAACCCCAGCTCTTGCAGGAAGACACCGTGGCAAAACCTGAGTACAGCAATGGAGGAGGAATCCAGTAGGCGTTTACAGCTGCAGAGCCAACAGGACCCTTTGTATCCTTGATTGCGCTTGCTGTCTTTGGACACGTCTGTAATTCCAGGTGCACAGGAAACTGAGGCAGGAGGATCACAAATTTGAGGCCAGCCTCAACAACTTAGGGAGACCTTGTCTCAAAGCAAAAAATAAAAGGACTAGGAATGTAACTCAGTTGTAGAGCGCCCCTGGGTTCAACCCCCAAAGCCGCAAAAGAAAAATAAAAAGTAATATAACCAGGTTTGTTATGAAAAGAGGGATACCCTAAACTTTCCTCCTATGTCTTAAAGGAAACTACTTTTAGCTTTTTATTAATTTGAGGTATAGTGTTCATACAGTAAAATACACAGATCCTCAATGTAAAATTCCTTGAGTTTTGACAGATGTAACTTACCAGAGACAAGATATAGGACATGGATGTCACTTCTGAATGTTTCCTTGTGTACCCTTTCCAGTCACTTTTTAAATTGGCACATTAAAATTATACATGTTTGTGGGATACTGTGTAATGTTTTGATACATTGTGTAATGTTCAAATCAGGATAAACATATATATCACCTCAAATATTTGTTTCTTTGTAGTGAAAACATTCTTCCTTCTAGTGTTTTTGAAACATACAGCACAATTATTGTTATCTGTAGTCAACCTACCATGCAGAGCACCATACAGTCAAGATTTCTTATTGTTGGAAAATACAAGAAAACTAACCATTTTAAGCCTTCCTGTATGGTGGTACTTACTACCTTCACCATGTACAGCTATCACCACTTTGGTATTTTTATCACCCTATAAGAAAACCTCCCACCCATTAAGCAGCCACTCTCATCCTTTCCTTCCCCACCCAGCCCCTGACAATCACTAATCTGCTTTCTGTCTCTATAGAATTGCCTTTTCTGGATATTTCATATAAATTGAATCATACCACATGTGACCTTTGTATTTGGCTTCTGTCACTTAAAATACTGTTCTCGAGGTTCAGCCATCAGTATTTCACATTCCTTTTGATAGCTGAACAACATCCTCTTGTATGTAGGGAGCACCTTTTGGTTATCTATTCATTAGTTGAAGGACATTTGAATTTCCACCTTTTGGCTATTGTGAACAGTGCTGCTATGAACATTTGTGTACAGGATTTTTTGTTTAACAGCTTTATTAAGATACAATTCACTAACTATATAATCCACCCATTTAAAGTGTCCAGGTCAATGTTTTGTTTTGTTTTTTTGTAATGGAGATTGAACCCAGGGCCGATTCCTCTGAGCTGCATCCCCAGGAATTTTTTACATTTTATTTAGAGCTAGGGTCTCACTAGTTGCTTAGGGCCTTGCTAGATTGCTGAGGCTGGCTTTGAAATTATGATCCTCCTGCCTCAGCCTCCCAAGCTGCTGGGATTATAGTCATGCACCATCATACCCATCTCAGTTTGTGGTTTTATTTGCCACATTAACCGTTTTTAAGTTTACAATTCAGTGGCATTTAGTACTTATACAATGTTATGCAACCATCATCACTATATAGTTCCAAACGTTTTCATTAGTCCAGAAGGAAACCCAGAATCCATTGAGCAGTCAGTCCCCATTCTTTTCCTCTCCCTCCAGCCCCTGGTCTCCTCTAGTCCACTTTGTGCATCTTGGAATTTGGTTATTCTATATGTTTCATATAAATGGAGTCATGATATTTGCCCTTTTGTTAATCTGAGTTTGTTTGTTTGTTTTTATTTTGGTACCAGGGATTGAACTCAGGGGTACTTGACCACTGAGCCACAACCCCAGCCCGGGTCAATACACTTTTTTTTTTTTTTAATATTTTTTTAGTTGTAGATGAACACAATACCTTTATTTATTTATTTTATGTGGTGCTGAGGATCGAACCCAGTGCCTCACACATGCAAAGCAAGCGCTCTACCACTGAGCCACAACCCCAGCCCGTCAATACACTTTTAATGCTCTTAGTTGTTTCTTTTAGAACTTTAATTTGGTGGGTGGGGGTGGGATAGTGGGGATTGAACCCAGGGGCACTTTACTACTGAACTACATCCCCAGTCTTTTTTATTTTTTATTTTGAGATAAGGTCTCATTGAATTGCTGAGGCTGGCCTGAAACTTTGAGTCCTCCTGCCTCAGCCTCCCAAGCTGCTGGGATTACAAGTGTGCGCTGGCTGCTGTTTCTTGATATACCAATTTTTTGTCATTATCTAGGGTATCCTACTATGATGATATCACAAATCAACAAAACTGAGTACTAAAGAACTAAAAAGAAGCCGGGCGTGGTGGCGCACGGCTATAATCCCAGCACTTTGGGAGGCTGAGACAGGAGAATCGCAAGTTCAAAGCCAGCCTCAGCAACTGCGAGGCGCTAAGCAAATCAGTGAGACCTTGTCTCTACATAAAACACAAAATAGGGCTGGGGATGTGGTTCAGTGGTCGTGTGCCCCCAAGTTCAATCTCCAGTACCAAAAAAAAAAAAATCTATCTTTTTAGTTCTTTTTTTTTTGGTACTGAGGATTGAACTCAGGGGTACTCAGCCACTGAGCCACATCCCCAGTCCTATTCTGTGTTTTATTTATTTTTTAAATATTTTTTAATTGTAGATGGACACAATGTCTTTATTTTATTGCCTTGTATGTGGTGCTGAGGTTCGAACCCAGGGCTTCACGCATGGGAGGCAAGCGCTCTACCGCTGAGCTACAATCCCAGCCCCTGTGTTTTATTTAGAGACAGGGTCTCACTGAGTTTTTTAGCACCTTGCTGTTGCTGAGGCTGGCTTTGAACTCGAAATCCTCCTGCATCAGCTTACAGAGCCTCTGGGATTACAGAGTCTCTATGCCCTGCAAGATAGAGTTTAAAGCTGCAGTATTATACTACTGCAGTAAGGAAAAAAGCCCAACATGAACTGAACTCAACTTTGATTTATACAGCTGTCACTGAGCACTTTATTTATTTATTTATTTATTTATTAAATTTTTTTAGTTATTGATGGATCTTTATTTTATTCATTTATTATTTATACGTGGTGCTGAGGATCGAACCCAGTGCCTCACGCATGCTAGGCGTGCGCTCTACCACTGAGCCACACCCCCAGCCCCTCACTGAGCACTTTAAAGGGAGAATAAAGGGATCAGGAAGGGGCTGCTGGTCCATGTGAAGCATGCCTGGGTTTGCTAACAAGGTTTAACTGCTGCTTATTAAAGTTAAGCTCCGGGGCTGGGATTGTGGCGCAGTGGTAGCATGCTCGCCTAGCATGCGTGAGGCACTGGGTTCGATCCTCAGCACCACATAAAAATAAAATAAAGATATTCTGTTCACCTACAACTAAGAAAATAAAAAAATATTAAAAAAAAAAAAAAAAACTTTAAAGTTAAGCTCCTACCCTCCCATAGAGGCTGGGAGAAAGGTCCCTGTCTTTAGATGTTTGCTGGAAAACAGTAGATTGTTTTGGCAGCCTTGAATTTTCTTAGGCAGGAACCTTATCACCCTAGAGTGTGGTCTTGAGCTGTTAGAAACTATGTTAGTATTTTATCCAAGTGTTTGTAGGCCAGGGCTGAGATCTAGTGGAGAAATTGCTCAGTTTGGTCAGGGAGAGAATCTTTCTCAATACTTGTTGCTTTATTTCCAGCCCCTTTCTCATCTCTATTCCCAACATACTTAATGTAATAAATCATTGTAACTACTTCCTGTATGTGCTGATTGTTTCCTTTCTTATTTGGTTATTTGCTTGAGGCTTCTAATTATCTTCCCTCCTTGTGTTATCTGCCCCTTCTCCTTTAAGTTGTTCCAAATTACAAGGATATCATCAGCTCCCAAATCTATATTTTTCCCCCTTGGGAAACCTTCCCTGAGCCTCACTCCTCTCTCCAGACTGGACCAGGCCTCACTTGTCATCCAGGGTCTTCCTGGATTGTAACCTCTGCTTTCTAGATTCAGTGTTTTTCTCTTTGCATTTTAGTCAAGCTGGGTCATCTTAATGGCTGGTGGACTATCAGTACCGGATGTCTTCATCCCCACACTTGGAACATTCTTGCAGTCAGGCAGGAAGATGCCAAAAGACTGCTTGCTGACTTTGGGGCTGGTCACTGGAGAAAACAAGTAAACCTGCTAGGCTCTGCTGTCAAGAGCCTAGTCTGGCTCTGGAGCACTTTTGGCAGGCGCTCCTGCCTGCCTGAGTTCAGGCCAAGCCTCTCCTTGTTTAATGTTCTTCATTACAGATAATACTAGGGCCTTTTCAGTCAAGATTTCTATTTTCTGGCCTCCTGGCTGTTTTTGGCTGGAATATGTTCTGGCTTTTAGTGTGACTTCTGCTCATCTCACCTGTTAGCAGTTATGCTTGTTTTACAGCGTGAGCTCTGGTCATGCCCCACTGTGTTCATTGTGGTCAGCAATACAGAGATGGAGGCAGAAAATGAGTCTCCTTTTATTCATTTATTTTTGAGTCAGGGTCTGGCTGTTTCCCAGACTGGCCTCTTGAATTCCTGGGCTCAAGCTGTCTTTCTGTCTCAGCCTCATGAGCAGCTGGGATTAGGTGTGCAAGCTACCACACCCAGCAATGGGTCTCCTTTTTTTTCTTTCCTCTTGGTACTGGGGATTAAACCCACAGGCTCTTAACCATTGAGCCACATCCCCAGCCTTTTTTTTTTTTTTATTTAATTTATAGATAGGGTCTTGCTGAGTTGCTTAGGGCCTTGCTAAATTGCTGAGGCTGGATTTGAACTTGTGATCCTCCTGCCTCAGCCTCCCAAGCTGCTGGGATCACAGGCGTGCATCACCACACCTAGCTTTATTGTTTTGAGACAGGTCCTCACCAAGTTGTTTCGGGCCTTGCTAATTTGCTGAGGCTGGCTCTAGCCTCCTTAGTCTCTGGGATTACACTGGTTTTTTTGTTTGGTTGGTCAGTTTTTTTGGTACTGAGGATTGAACCCAGGGGACTCTTTACCACTGAAACTACATCCCCAGTCCTTTTTTTATTTTCTATTTTGAGACAGGGTCTCATTAAGTTGCTGAGACTGGCCTTGAACTTGTGATCCTCCTGAGTCACTGGAATCACAGGCATGCACCACTACACCTGGCACAAGTTGCATCTGAACTTTAAGTGAGAGCTAAAGTTTCCTGCACAAAGCTTGGTTTTAAACTGAAAAGTTTAGGAGGGAAGTGTAATAATGTCTGCAACTACTATGCAATAGATGAAATAAGGTGGATAAATGAGCGGACAGGGATGGGGAGACAGACTGATGTGTAAAGCAAACAGATGAAAATGTTAACTGTAGAAATGTAATGGACATATACATGTTTCCAATTCTCTCAACTCTTGAATGTTTGAAAATTTTTATGGTCAAATATTGTTGGGGAGCCAGGCGTGGTGGTACACGCCTGTAATCTCAGCACTTTGGGAGGCTGAGACAGGAGAATCAGGAGTTCAAAGCCAGCCTCAGCAACGGTAAGATGCTAAGCAACTCATTGAGACCCTGTCTCTACATAAAACACAAAATAGGGCTGGGGATGTGGCTTAGTGGTTGAGTACCCCTGAGTTCAATCCCTAGTACAAAAAAAAAAAAGTATATATACACACACACACATATATATGTATATATTGTTGGGGAGAGCTTTTCAGACTACAAAGACTTTGCTAGGTGCCTTTACACTTGTCACATTCTATCTCAGACAACCCTGTGAAGTTGCCAATAGCCCCATTTTTACAAATGAAACAACTAAGGCTCAGAAACATTCAGTCATAGGCTTAAGGCCACACAGCTTGTGGAGCATAAGTTGAGCCTGGACTCCAGGTCTGCCAATTTGGAAGAGACTATGTTGTGAAGTAAAAATAACACCCAGTTCCCAATAATAAACAGACTTGGATCTCAGAGATTCAGAGAAGCACTGATAGATTTGGGTTCCTGGTGACAGTCCCACCCATCCAGCTGTTTATTCCTTCAGTTTTTTGTCCAAAAGTAGGGCTCCCAGTTCTAAATGGGCCAGAAAGACTTCTTTTTTTTTTTTTTTTTTAAATATTTATTTTTTAGTTGTAGGTGACACAATAGCTTTATTTTATTTTTATGTGGTGCTGAGGATCGAACCCAGTGCCTCCCGCGTGCCAGGCGAGCACGCTACCACTGCGCCATAACCCCAGCTCCCAGAAAGACTTCTTAATTGTTGACACATACAAGCATCACAGTAAAAATTAGGAGAGACTATGTCTTGATTTCAGCTCTAAACATAAATAATTTACTGTTTCTTTCTTTCTTTTTTTTTTTTTTTTTTTGGTACCAGGGATTGAACTCAGTGGTAGAGCACGTGGGTTCGATTCTCAGCACCACATACAAATGAATGCAATAAAGGTTCATCAACAGCTAAAAAAAATTTTTTTAAAAAAAGTAGTTTTCATGGGGCTGGGGTTATGACGCAGTGGTAGCGTGCTCGCCTAGCACGCGTGAGGCACTGGGTTCGATCCTCTGCACCACATAAAAATAAAGATATTCTGTCCACCTACAATTAAAAAATAAATATTTTTTTAAAAAGTAGTTTCATTCCTAATTATTATAATCATTCTGATTATACAGCTTTGCGGCTCCAGCAAAGCAGTCCCCCATCTCCTGCCTCCTCTTCCCAACACCTACCTCGTGCCCCCGCCTCTCCTTGTTTCCTATCTGCCCACGTCCTTTCCTCATCCCCCAGAGCTATAACCTGCTTCTTCCTTTCCAGAGAAAATGGATCAACTTTTGTGAGCTCCATCACCCACACTCTTGAAATGTATCTGGAAAGTACCGGAAATGGATTGGGGGATCCTGCGATCCCAAGACAGAGCCTGGCTCAGAACACGCTGCTGCAGCCTGCTGCCACCTCAGCCTTTCGCCGCCAGGGCGATGGACTCACTGGTGCGCTTTCAGAGCGTACTTGCGCCTGAAGCTTTTGCCACACTCAGGGCAGGGGAAGGGCCGGCTGTCAGAGTGAATCCGCCGGTGACTGAGGAGCAAGGAAGAGTAGGTGAAGCCGAGTCCGCAGTCGGGGCAAGGGTAGTAGGGCTTCTCTCCCTCGTGCCTGCGCTTGTGGATGGCCATCAGGGAGGTGTAGGCAAACCGGAGGCCACAATGGGACATCCATAGGGCTTCTCACCTGTGTTCTTGCGCTGGTGGATGGCCAGCAGGTAAGGGTAAGTGAAGCTCCTCTTGCAGTCTGGGCAGGGGTAGGGCTTCTCCCCTGTGTGTGCCCGTCTGTGTTTGGCCAGGGAACCCCTTTGGCGGAAGCGGTGCCCACAGTTAGGGCATAGATAGGGCTTTTCACCTGTGTGGATGAACTGATGCTGGAGCAGATACTTGCGCTGGGAGAAACCGACCTGGCATTGGTCACAGGGGAAAGGCCTCTCCCCGTTGTGGACCCGCTGGCGGCTAGCCAGCAGGAAAGGGTAGCTGAAGTTTTGGCCGCAGTCTGAACAAGAGTAGAGTGGTCTGCGTGTTGGAGTGTCTCTGGGCCACAGCTTGATTGGGCTCTGCCTGGGGCTCCAGCGGAGATCTGAGCAGGCACCTTTGTCGGGAATAGAGACAGGTGACATGCTGACTGGCAACCACTCCTTGAAAGACGCTTCATTTTCTGTTTCTTTTTGTTTTAGACTCTTCAGCCTTTCTTTCTCCTAATTCCCATCCCCCGACCCTGACACGGGGTAAAAAGAAAGCCTGAAATGTAGCAGCATGTTCCAGATAGTCCTGCCTGGGAAGGCAGCAAGAAGGGTGGCCGGTATATGACCCTCTGAGAGCTTGGCTCAATGGGACATCAGGAAGCCCTAAAAGTTTGCCTGGTGTGGGCTGGGGATGTAGCTCAGTGGTAAAGCAATTGCCTAACATGTGCAAAGCCCTGGCTTGGATTCTGGCACAGGAGGTGGGTGGAGCCTGGAGTAAGAAAAAAATCCATTTTCTGAGCGCCGGAGATAGTGAAAGAAGAGTTAACAATTTTGAACACCTACTCATGTCTGGCACTAAGGACACGATAGTCCCACCTCTCATGGAAGTACAATTTTTTTTCACATCGGATGGCTAATGTGCCAATGTCATAACAAGGTTTTAGAGGGAGGCAGATCTCACAACACCGTGAACCCCCAGTCATCACACTTATGAACCGAAAAGGTCATGGAATTTGGAATCTTTTTTTTTTTTTTTGGTACTGGGGATTGAACTCAGGGGCACTCACCACCGAGCCACATCCCCAGCCCTATTTTGTGTTTTTTTAATGTAGAGACAGAGTCTCACTGAGTTGCTTAGCACCTCGCCATTGCTGAGGCTGGCTTTGAACTCGCGATTCTCCTGTCTCAGCCTCCCTAAGTGCTGGGATTACAGGCTTGAGCCACCGCGCCCGGCTCGGAATTTGGAATCTTGAAACTGTTTATGATCTTTGCAAAACAGCCGTTAAATGAGCCTCCTTGGTGCCATTTGAGGCCATCACCAGGGCTACACTTGGACTGCATTCTAGGATCCATAGAAAAACCTAGGAACAAACATTTACTATGCCACGATGCTGCCGAGGGAAAACAATCTTTTCCCCTTCATTTTAAGATCTAATGAGGGACTCTACCACACTGTGATCCATGTAACGAGTATCCTGGAGGAGGTGGTTGCCTTCATTTTTCAACACACCCGAAGTCAAATTGAATGTTTTCTCTATCCCTTGACTTCCTGGGAAACTCAAGCTGTATTTTGCGTTTAACTGTTTGTTTTTGTTTGGTTTTGTTTTTTCCAGTATGATTATTGGTTCTCTTGGTCATTCTGCAGTGAGATAACCTTTCAGGTAAGGTGCAAAGAGATACCAAGGGACCTTGGTGCTGGCGGTGAGCCCAGAAGATCCGGGTCGGGGCGGGGTGGGTTTGAAATGCAGGACCTGCTACCTTTCCTTTGCCTCTGCTCATACCTGCTGGGCTCTCACCCTCTGGATCCTGGGCTTCTGGACTCCATACCTCCAACTCTCCTTCTATCCAAGAGAAAAAAGCAGGTTTGGGGCCTGAAAATACTGCGAAGGAGAAACCGTAGGCTCGGTTAAGACCACACAGGAGGGGCGGATGCTGCTGCTTCCTTATCGCCCCACTTCCAGCCCACTCGCCTGTGGGAACACTAATCCCCACTTCCTCCAGATTTTTCGGGGAGGCCCTAGCAGGATCGCCGGGCCTCACCGAGCGCGCCCAGGAGGCCGTAGGTCTCCCGCCTCACGTCCCGGTACAGGGCCCTCTGCGCGGGCCACAATCACCCCAACTCTTCAGGAGAGAAGTACACCGCCACGTCCGCGAAGCTCACTGCCCCGGGACCGGGTACATCCGCCAAGAGTGGCGCCATGAGAAATCCTCTCAGGGATTGGCTAAGACAGGCTTCCGAAACACGAGGATATGCTATAGCTTTCCTATCTCAGGAAAGTCCATCAGGACCCATAGTCCTGCCCTTAACCAAGATGGCGCCTCTCCGGCGTCAACATCAGTGTCTTTCCGCACCGACCTTACCCTACGGGAGTGAAGAAACCGGAAGGGACTTCCACCGCACAACTAACTGAGAGATGACCTGCGTTGATTGGACAGCGCCCGGAAGCCTGGGAGAGAAGGACGTCTGTGATTGGTCTTTCCGGAGCGGCCTGTTTGAAAGGCCGAGAGTGAAGGAGCGACTGGTCTGAAAGTGGCCGGAGCTGGGGGGATAAGCTGCCTGTCCTGACACGCTTTTGCCGGACAGCAACCTGGGAGAAACGTTCTGACTGCCTGGCGCAGTTCCTTCCCGCTACTTAGGTGAGACTTCCTACGGATAGGTGAGGTGAGTAGAAGCCGAAGGGCGAAGACAAGCCGCTTAGCGACTCGAGGGAGGGGCGGCCCGAGCCACCGGTGCTCGCGGTCTCAGGGCAGGACCGACCCGCGGCGGCAGGTTCCTTCCTCGCTTTGATTTGGCCCTGGCCGCGGTCACGGATATCGTCCTTCTTAGAGACGCAGAAGGCCAGGGCACTGCTCGCAGGCGGCAGAGCCGAGACCCCAAAGTTCTGAATCCCAGATTCTGTCGATTGCTTAGTGTAGGGTCCCTGCACAGTGTCCAAGCCCAGCGCGGTGGCGAGGGAGGGAGACCGAGGTGAGGGAGACCGAGGTGAGGATCGCAATTTGCAGACCAGTCTGGGCAACTTAGCGAAACCTGCCTCTAAATTAAAAAAAAAAAAAAAAAAAAAAAAAGAGGACTGGTGATGTAGCTTATTGTTAGAGCATCCCTGGGTTCAATCCGCAGCACCTAATAATAATGTTATGTTACCTCACTCCATAGTCTTCCTTTTACTATATCAAAAAACAAAACAAAAACAGTCTTCTGCTGGGCGCGGTGGCGCACGCCTGTAATCCCAGCGGCTCAGGAGGCTGAGACCGGAGGATCCCAAGTTTGAGGCCTCAGCAATTTAGCGAGATTCTAAGCAACTTAGCGAGACCCTGTCTCCAAATGAAAAAATTAAAAGGGCTGGGAATGTGGTTCAGTGGTAAAGGGTTCCTGGCTTCAATCCCCTATGCCAAAAAAAAAACAAAACAATTTTTAAAAGTCTTCCTTACTCTTGATGAAATGCTTTGAAATACTTGTTTGGTTTCTTTTTTTCTGTTTGAGGTGCTGAGTGTTGAACCCAGGCCTCCTGCATGCTGGGCAAACTCTCTAGCACCGAGCCACACCCACGGCCATATTTGTTTGGTTTCCTAAGTGAGCCTGATGTGGGACATGGGGACTTTGACTCAGTGACAGTAAAAAGGAAAGCAAGTCAGGGGAGAGAACATATGGACAAGGCTTTTATTAGGGATTCTCCTAAGAGAAAGAAGACAGAACTGACCAGTGTCAGGCTGGCTCTGGTAACAAAGGGAGAGAGTTATCCGTGTGAAAGCGCTGTTTGCAAAGGAGGGAGCTAAGGTTTAGGAATGTTGATTGTCTTTAGGTACACTTAAAAGTGTGCTTTTCTTTTCTTTTGTGGACATTTTAACTCTGCGGAAGGCACTGTGGAGCCAAATGTTAGTTTTTCATATTGGGATGATGGTCTGTATAAACATTTGTGATAAGTGTGAGCTGCTGTAGCTGTATAGAGAACAGGCAGCCAGGTGTGGTTGTCCACGCCTGTAATCCCAGCACTTTAGGAGGCAGAAACAGGAGAATCACCAGTTCAAAGCCAGTTCAGCAAAAGTGAGGCGCTAAGCAACTCAGTGAGACCCTGTCTCTAAATAAAAACACAAAATAGGTCTGGAGATGTGGCTCAGTGGTCAAGTGCCCCTGAGTTCAATCCCTGGTTCCGGAAAAAAAGAGAGAGAGAGAGAGAGAACAGGCAGGGGGCTGGAGTTGTGGCTCAGTGACAGAGCATTTGCCTAGCATGTGAAAGGTACTGGGTTCAATCCTTTAGTACTGCATAAAAATAAACAAAATAAAGGTGTTATTCATGTACAACTACAAAAAAAAAAAAAAAATGAGAGCAAGAGAGAGAGAATAGGCAGGTGAGAAATGGAAGAGAACACATATCATGGCAAGTAACAAGAGCCCTGGGAATTTGTCATTTTGATGGTTTCTCAACAGTTTCTTTCCTTTATGTTGTTTGTCCTTGGAGAGTCATGGCAAGAAGCATCCTGCCCCTAATAATGCACCTGGTGTTTGAAGCTGATGAAGTTGTTTAATGGGGTAGTTAAGGCACACCAAGCTTTTGCTACCCAACAAGCTATGAGTTGAGGTGGGAGAGGAGAGGATGGAGAAAAAACACTTTTGCTATTTTTTTTTGGGGGGGGGGGGTACTGGGATTGAACTCAGGGGCACTCGACCACTGAGCCACATCCCCAGCCCTATTTTGTGTTTTATGTAGAGATGGGGTCTCACTGAGTTGCTTAGCGCCTCACCCTTGCTGAGGCTGGCTTTGAACTTGCGATTCTCCTATCTCAGCCTCCCTAAGTGCTGGGATTACAGGCGTGCACCACCACACCCCGCTCCCTTTTGCTATTTTTTTATGGTCGTTGGGTCATATGTGTACAGGAGTGCATTTGCCCTTTGTCCCTATGGTGGTGCCTGTCTCAAACCTATGCCTCTTGATTTGCAAATCTATTCCATATCTGAATTTAAAACATCTTTTATTTTAACTTTGTCTATGATTTCTTGATTGACTTCTCCCACACTGGAGGGTCCAGAAGATATACCTTTCACGAATACTTTGAGAAACAGATATGTGAGGGGATCCCCAGCATCCCTGCAGAACTCCATGATTGTACTTCTCTGTAGACCAGACATTACAGTGGGAACCACCATAACTCAGTTGGACAAAATAAATTCATTGGGAATAATGAGATCCTAGTGAGGCAGGGCCCAAGTGGCAGCACTCAACCATCAAATGCAAGATGAGCAAAGTTACTGTAACAGAAAGTAGAGGCAAAGCAATAATCAGAATAGTCTGATTAGTGTAGTGTAGATCTGTTCCTAGAAGTGAAATAGATAGGAAGCCTACTAAATTTTTACTTCATTTATAACTAGAAAATGTTCAGGTCAAGTGAACAAGAGTCTAACTTGAATCATGAAAATAAGCATGTCTTAAATGCAAAGTTTGATCATTCTTACTACCTGTATGTATAATCATTTGCTACGCATCCAGTGATGTAATTGTACCTTTGAAATATTGCAGTTTTCAAGTTGTTGTGAGAAATTTGAGGTTTCTGTGTTTATCACTCTTTTCGGAATTTGTCTGTGGTTTTATACAGGTGCCAATCAATAATGTGATGTGCACGTTGATATTCCTGATAAAAGGAGAAGCTTTTCATTATATATAAAAAGAGCCCTACTGAATGTGACATAAATAATAGGGAAAGAGCCAGGCTTGGTGGCTCATGATTGTAATCTCAGCACTTTGAGAGGCTGAGACAGGAGAATTGCGAGTTCAAAGCCAGCCTCAGCAACAGCGAGGCACTAAGCAACTCAGTGAGACCCTGTCTCTACATAAAACACAAAATAGGGATGGGGATGTGGAGATGTGGCTTGGTGGTCGAGTGCCCCTAAGCTCAATCCCCAGTGCCAAAAAAAAAAAAAAAAAATAGGGAAAGATAGTAAACGTGATGAAAAAGCCTTGAAAAAATAAATATAAAAACAGAATCATGGCCCTTCAATTCTCAGATTTGAGCCAGGCTACAGACCCAGAACCCCTTGAATGAAGTGTAGGCCAGGTTACATCCAGAAAGGATCTTGATATATTAGTAAAAACTTATACTATTAATCTTCCTCCCATCCTTCTCCAAAGGGACTTACAGTCTTTTTTGATGATAACTACATTGGGTAAATAGAAATAAAAGACCTTGTTGGGGGACTACTGAACACTGGCTCTGAATGGACATGGATTCTAGAAGACCCAAAACATCCCTGGGGCTCTCCAGTTAGAGTAGGAGCTAATAGAGGTCAGGTAATATTAGCTCAGATCCAACTCACAGTGGGTCCCTGAACCCTTCTTTTGATCATTTCCCCAGTTCCAGAGTGCATAATTGGAATTGATGTACTTAGCAGCTGGCAGATTCCCACATTGGTTCCCTAACCTTTGGAGTAAGGCGGATATTGTAAGTGTTACAGTTTGCATATGAAGTGTTCCCCCCAAAATTCGTGTGTTGAAGGCCTGGTCCCTCATGCAGCAATGTTCAGGGGCTTTTAGGAAATGATTGGTTCAGGAGGGCTTTCAATTTATCAGTGGATTAATCCATTTGATTAATAAACTTAGTGGACTACTGGGAGGTGATGGAGGCAGGCAGGGCATCACTGGAAGAAATAAATTGCATCCAGAATTGGGGGTAATGCCTTTGAAGACTACATCCTGTCCCTTTGTCATTCCTCCTCCACCCCCTGCCTCCGTGGCTACCAGCTGCTGGCTACCTGGCACACCCTTCTGCCATGATGTTCTGCCTTGCCCCAGGTCCAAAGCAATGGAGTTGGTAATGATAAACTGAAACCTCTGAAATTGTGATCCAAAGTAAACTTTTCCTCCTGTATATTATTTTTCTCTGGTATTTTCTACAGTGACAAGAAGCTGACAAACATTAGAAAAAGCCAAAAGGAAGTTATTACTTTTTATTTTTTGGTACCAAAAGGAAGTATAAGAAAATGGTAAATCAAAACAATTCTCATCCCTGGAGGAATGGAAAATCGCAAAGATTATTGTCATCAAGGACTTGAAAGATGCAAGGGTTGGGATTCCCACCATATCCTCATTCATTTATTATACTTTGCCTCTGTGGAAGACGTGGATACTACAGAGGGACCATTGTGATCATGTGAGCTTAACCAGAGGTGACTCCAATTGTGCTGCAGTATCAGATGTGGTTTATGCTTGAGCAAATTAACACATCTTCTGGTACCTGGAATGCAGCTATTGATGTGGCAAGTGCCTTTTTCACCATCCCTGTCCATAAGGCCCATCTGAAGCAGTTTGTTTTTAGTTGGCAAAGCCAGCAATACACCTTCACTGTCTTAATCTGTATCAACTCTCCAGCTGTGTATCACAATTTAGTTTTCAGGGATTTTGATTGCATTTCCCTTCTATAAGATATCACACTCGGGCTGGGGTTATGGCGCAGTGGTAGCGTGCTCGCCTAGCACACGGGAGGCACTGGGTTCGATCCTCAGCACCACATAAAAATAAAATAAAGCTATTGTGTCCACCTACAACTAAAAAATAAATATTTAAAAAAAAAGGATATCACACTCACCCATTACATTAATGGTATTATTCTGATTGGATCTAGTGAGCATGAATAGCAACTACTTTGGACTTACTGGTAAGACATTTGTATATCAGAAAATGGAGGACAATCAGACTAAAATTCAGGAGCTGTCTACTTCATTGAGATTTCTAGGGGTCCAATAGCATGGGGCATGTCAAGATATCCTTCTAGGGCTGGAAATGTGGCTTAGTGGTTGAGTGCTGGGTTTGATTCCCAGCACCATGAAAGAAAGAGGGAGGAAGGAAAAGGGAAAAGGGGAGGGAAGGGAAGGGAACAGAAGGGAAAAGAAAAGAAGGATGAGCTATCCCTTCAAAGGGTTTTTACAACCAAGAAGAAGGCACAGTGCCTAGTGAGCCTATTTGGATTTTGGAGGCAATATTCTTCCCATTTGGATATGCTCCTCTGGCACCTCTATCAGGTGATCTAAAAATTACTAGTTTTTTTTTTTAATTTTTTTTTTAGTTGTAGATGGGTACAATATCTTTATTTTATTTATTTATTTTTATGTGGTGCTGAGGATCGAACCCAGTGACTCACGCATGTGAGGCAAGCGTTCTACCACTGAGCCACAGCCCAGCCCCCCAAAATTACTAGTTTTAATTGGAGTCCAGAACAGGAGAAGGCTGCAACAGTTCCAAACTGCTGTGCAACCTGCTCTGCCACTTGGATCATCGGATCCAGCAGATCCAATAGGTACTTGAGGTGTTACTGGCAGATAAGGGTGCTATTTGGAGTCTTTGGTAGGCCCCTATAAGTGAATTATAGTGAGACCCTTAGGAAGGGGGCAAGGGCCTGCCATCATCTGCAGATAACTACTCTCCTTTTAAAAGACAGCTTGGAGCCAGGCGCAGTGGCTCATGCCTGTAAGCCCAGCACTTTGGGAGGCTGAGATAGGAGAATTGTGAGTTCAGAACTGGCCTCAGCAATGGGGAGGCACCAGGCAACTCAGTGAGACCCTGTCTGTACATTAAAAAAAAAAACAAAATAGGGCTGAGGATGTGGCTCAGTGGTCGAGTACCCCTAAGTTCAATCCTTGGTACCAAAAAAATAAAAAGTAAAAAAAAAAAAAAAAAAGACAGCTCTGCTACTTGACCTTGGTAGAAACTGAATACTTAACCATGGGCTACCAAGTTACCATGCAACCTGAACTGCCCATTATGAACTGGGTGTTATCTGACCCACCAAGCCAAGAAAGTTGTACAACAGGGACTTGAAGAAGTTGCCTTTCCAAAAAGCAGTGACTAATTTTTTTTTTTTTTTGGTACCAGGGATTGAACTTAGGTGTCCTTGACCACTGAGCCACATCCCCAGCCCTATTTTGTGTTTTTTTATATAGAAACAGGATCTCATTGGGTTGCTTAGCACCTTGCTGATGCTGAGGCTGGCTTTGAACTCATGATTCTCCTGTCTCAGCCTCCCAAAGTGCTGGAATTACAGGCGTGCGCCACCGTGCCCAGCTAGCAATGACTCTTTACTTAGGTCTGCAGATGCACAATGGGTAACTGAAAGCTGGATAAAGCTTGGCATCCCTGCCTTGCATCTCTCTCTTTTATTACCTTAAACTTTGTAACCTGCTTAGCTCTATATGTAAGCATATTAATAATTTTTTTAAATATTTTTTTAGTTGTAGATGGACACAATATCTTTATTTTATTTATTTTTATGTGGTGCTGAGGATCGAACCCAGTGCCCCACGCATGCAAGGCAAGCGCTCTACCACTGAACCACAATCCCAGCCCAGCATATTAATAATTTAAGGAGTGTTGATCTAAAAACTAGTAATACAAGGTCTGTTATCCCTAAATTTACCTGACCAATTTGTCCCCGAGATAAGATTTTCAGGGACATTCAACTGTCAGCTTTTATAGCATCCTATTTCAGACTCCTGGAGTGGTGCCTAGAAATCTTGAAATCTTCAATCATTGTTCTACATGTTCCAGGAACAACAGCACCTTATAGACAAATTACCCCACTGTGAGACTGCCATCCTAAGCAGGAACAATCATTTCATTCTATGGAAACCGAATTGTCCTAGGATCACAGGTCTGGTAGATAAATATCCTGAGCAGCAAGTGGAAATAGTCTTCTCAAGTAGTAAGAACTCCAAAGCCACCTCACAGAACCAAAACTGAAATAGTGATCAACCAGACTTCAGTCTAAGACTGCTTAGTTATGCATACCTCTTACCCGACCTCTACTTAAACTTAAAGCTTCTGTCAGCAACTGAAGATAGGGCTAAGATGATGGAGCTCACTTTGCCTTCTCAGTATGGCCATATTGATTAGAGTTCTTTCCCTGCTTTTCACCATTATCTTTTCTGGTTGGTTTTCTGGACAAGTGGCTGGACCTGGTTTGTTGAAACCCCTGGAGTCTGGCCTCTGGCCCAGGACTCCAGTAACAGTTGGGCATGTACAGAAGCAGTCCATTATCAAATTGATATGTGATCAGGCCCAAGAAGATCCTGAAGGAACAAGGAAGTTACATAAAGAAATAGCCCAAATTCCCATAGTTTCTGCTTCTGAATTGTGTGCAGAAGGCAAATCATATCCAGAGTGTCTATCCCAGTAATGACAAAATACTGCCCCTGCCAAAATGGAAGCAGTACAGTGTAACCAACCTGCCACCAGTTAGCTGACTGATCATCTCAGAGACTGATGATATCATATCAGAAGTTCAGTGTTGGTTATTGCTACTAGCAGATTGAGCACTCAGTGGTGGCATAGCCAAGTTGGTCTTGGTGAATGGAAGTCCAGGTTGCTAAATGCATACATAACACCATCATCCTTGCTACCATGGTCACTTGGTTCACAAGGCCATTTGGTGATGACAAAGTCAGTTGGGAAAAAAGGCTGACTAGTATTCATTAGACAGGTCATCGTTTGGTGAGCATTCACATGGGTCACATATCTCCATATCCATTGCTCATTCAGAAAGATTGTCTTACATACTTCTGTCAAATTCTTTGTCATTAGTTTTCCAATCATGTTCCTTCCAAGTCCCTGACTATCCAGCCAAAACAGTGCTTCTGCCAAAACCACATCTGTGGACTCACAGAATACTTTATCCACTATCATGATGTTCCACATAACATTACTTTTGATCAAGGAACTGGTTTACCTTCATGATCATGTGGCTGACTGGGAGCTGTGACTTGCTGCCACTGTCCAGCATTATGACAGAGTATCACACTGCATATCACTAGCCTGGGAAAAGATCAATATTTGAATTTTGAAGTGTGAATTCTATTGAATTCATAATGCTGCTTTTGCATCATTGTAAAGTTGAAAAATCAAAAGTTGAATCATCATAAGTCGGGGACTGTCTGTATATAGTACTGTTTCTCCCATAGCCAGGATTCACAACTCCAGAACCAAGTCATACAAATTGGAGTGACATAATTACCCATTACCCCTAGCGACCAACTAACAAAAATTCTTTGCTTCCTGCTTCTGCAACTTTTTGTACTCTTCTGGCCTAGAGGTCTTAGTGCCACAGTGGGGATGCTTCCACCAGGAGACACATTGAACTGGAAGTTAAGACAGCTACCAGGTCACTTTGGGCTCCTCATGCCTCTGAGTCAACAGGCTAAGTTGCCTGGATCATTTATCCAGACTACCAAGGGGAAGTTGGACTGGTACTCCACAATGTAGGTAAGAAAGTATATGTCTGTAATGTAGGTAATCCTTTAAAGCATCTCCTAGTATTACTATGCCCTGTGATTAAGATCAAGGGGAAATTAGAACCCAATTCAAGCAAGACTACAAATGGCCCAGAGTTCTGGAATGAAGATTTGGGCCATCCTGGAAGGTAAAGAACCATGATTAGCTAAGGTGCTTACTGAAGGTAAATAGAGTGCAGTATGGGTAGTAGAAGAGGGTACCTGTGGGGCTGGGGTGTAGTTCAGTGGTGGAGCACTTACCGAGCATGTATGAAACCTTAGATTCTATCCCAAGCACTTGGGGGCATATATAAATATATAAATTGTGACTAGTTACAGAAATGAGAATTGTGATTATCAGGAGTATTTTCTTACACTGTTCAGAATTACGTTTTTGTGTGTTTGCATACGTTAAGCCATATCTTTGTTTTCTAGTCTTCTCTTGTTGTTTAATCATATAACAGATTTATTGGAGCCAGGTGTGGTGGCACATGCCTGTAATCCCAGTGGCTTAAGAGGCTGAGGCAGGAAGATCGCCAGTTCAAAGCCAGCCTTAGCAAAAGCTAAGGTGCTAAGCAACTCAGTGAGACCCTGTCTCTAAATAAAATATAAAATAGGGCTGGAGATGTGGCTAAGTGGTCAGGTTCCCCTAAGTTCAATCCCCAGTACCAAAAAAATCTTTATTAGATTTCAGTGCTTAAAGGTTGTTAATTTTACATCATAGTATTTAAGATAAAAGATATCAGGAAAAGAGTAAACATCACCCAAGGACTTTACATACTTTCTCTTTGGGAGAAGGAATAGTGCACTTTTTGCCATATACAGAATAGCTGTATCATCTTGGGTGGAACTACTACCTCATTATTATCTTTATTTGGAGATTAAATATCTTTTAAGGAGGTATATATGGATACCAAACTGGCAAGGGCTGGACTTGTGATGGTTAAACTTAGGTGTCAATTTCACTGGATTAAGGAATACCTAGAGAGCTGCTAACAGATTTTTTGGCATGTCCGTAAGCAGTCTCCAGAGGAGACTGGTGTGTGGGTCTGAGTCAACTAAGTGAGGAAGATCTATGCTCAGTGTGTGTGGGCACTATCGGATCAGCTGGAGGCCTAAAGAGAAAAGTCAAGATCTCTTTCTCCTGGAGTTTGTAAATGCTTTTCTCCTGCCCTGGGGCATTAGAATTCCAGGATCTCCAGTTCTGGACTTTAGGACTTACATCATCGGCTCCCCATGTTCTCATACCTTAGGAATGGGACTGAGCCACCCTTTTTGGCATTCCATGGCCTCCAATTTGTAGAGCATCTGTGGTTGGACTTCTTAGCCTCCATTATCATATGAGCCAATTCCCCTAATCACTTTTATCTATCCATTCAATTGGATGTTAAAGGAAAATAATATCTACTGTCAGGTCTGGAATTTGAGGTTGCCTTACTTACAAGTTAATAAATTAGTCTGTTACTATTCATGGATACTGGTAGAAAACGAGATATCTGGGTCACAGACAAAAGACCTTATAATTCAAGGTGCAAGTAGCACAAGCATGTATGCCTTGGTTTCTTTTGCCTCCCAGAGCCAACATGGAGGGGATCAGATGGATGCTAGGCATACAGGGAATTGCAGTATAGGGGAAGAACAAGGAGCTTGGGGGACCTGCTATTTTATAGTAAGCGCTAAACAAGTTGCACTTTTTCCCAGTTGGAGACATTACCCCTCCCTCAAGGTTGCCTGCTACAAACACAACTCTGAGAAAATGGCCTGGGTAAAGAGTTGCTTTGCTTATTTATTAAAATTTTTGTTATATTTATTTTGTGGTACTGGAGATTGAACCCAGGGGTGATATACCACTAAGCTACATCCCCAGTACTTTTTGAGATAGGATCTCACTAAGGGGCTCTATCTAGGTCAGTGAATTAGCTAAAAGTGTGAGAATTTGTTGAGAGCAAAGTCTTGCATTTTTGGCATATTCACCAGCATGTGCAGAAACATGAGGGACCCATGGGGAAGTATCTCCTAACACCTACCTCACAGGGTTCTTGTAAGCATTCTATTAGAATACATACCAAGTGCTTAATATAGTACATGGCACACCATAAAACCTCAATCAAGCCAGGCATGGTGGCACATGCCTGTAATCTCAGTGTCTAGGGAGGCTGAGGCAGGAGAACTGTGAGTTCAAAGCCTGCCTCAGCAACTTAGCAAGGCCCTAAACAACTTAGCAAGACCCTGTCTCTAACTAAAACAATTAAAAAAGGGCTGGGGAATGTGGCTCAGTAGTTAAGTGTCCCTGGGTTCAAAAAAATAAAAAACTTGATCAAGTGACTATTAACAATATTACAGTAGGTCAAAGAATAACCAGAGGTAGACACATGAGTGTAGCCTACTGCTGCAAGAAATTTAGTTGAAGCCCAGCATACTGATACACACCCCAGCAACTTGGGAAGGTAAGGAAGGAGGATCACAAGTTCAAGACCAGCCTCACCAACTTTGTAAGACCCTGTCTCAAAATTTAAAAAATAAATAAATAAATAAAAAGGGACTGGGGATGTACCATAGTAGCAGAGCATCCCTGAGTTCAACCAAAGGACAGAAGAGAAGGGAGAGAGGGGAGAGAGAAATTAGCTGAAAATAGGAGATGAAAACAGCCCAGAGTAAAGTTCTTTATTATTTTAAAGACAGATCTTAGCATGTTTATAGGCTGGACTGTGTGTGTCAAGATGAGAGGGACTCTGAAACTACAAATCTAAAGAGGAGAACTGGGTGCGGTGGCACACGCCTGTAATCCCAGCACTTTGGGAGGCTGAGACAGGAGAATCGCCAGTTCAAAGCCAGCCTCAGCAAGAGTGAGGCACTAAGCAACTCAGTGAGACCCTGTCTCTACATAAAACACAAAATAGGGCTGGGGATGTGGCTCAGTGGTCGAGTACCCCTGAGTTCAATCCCTGGTACCAAATAAATAAATAAATAGGAGAGAAAATAATAGATGAAGTAAAGTCTGAGGGCATAGGCACAGCTATGTCAATGAGCACTGCTTATGAGGGACTTGCCCTGAGTTGACATGGAAGCAAGTAAATCTGAGTGGGTACTTCACTGGCAAGTTTAGAGTCAGGGTGAAGAGTGCAATATTAAAGGAGTTCGTGTTCACTTAGTTTTCCTAGTGAGCAAGGAGGTACTCACTGGTTAAGAATATCTGGAAGCCGGGGCTGGGATTGTAGCTCAGTGGTAGAGCGCTTGCCTCTCATGCGTGAGGCCCTGGGTTCGATCCTCAGCACCATGTACAAAGCAATAAAATAAAGACATTGTGTCCATCTACAACTAAAAAAAAAAATTAAAAAAAAAAAAAGAATATCTGGAAGCCATAAATACTAAAAGATCAACTGAGGTGGGAGATCAGGAAGAGAATTGTGGCTTCTGTCAACAGCGCTGCAATTTTTTTCATTTACAGTTTACATGTACATCAGGCATGAAGGCTGATGGGAGATTAATACACAACCCATACTTGGGGTTGTGTATTAGTTAATTCTTTTGCTTGCAAGTAAGAGAAACTCAAACTATATTAAGCAAAAAAAAAAAGGAATTTACTGGAAGGATCACATGCTTAATATGAGTCAAGGTCATAGCTGACATGGACCCTGGGACTTGAAGTGCCTTAGGCAGTCTAAGAAGTTGTCTTTCATCTCTGTTCTCCACAGACCACATGATAGAATTTAGCTACCAGTGGCTCCCAAGTTTTATGAATTACAGTCCAGGCCCAAAGGAAGTCATAAAGTTTTTACCAGGCACAGTAGCATATTGTGATCCCAGTGACTCTGGAGGCTGAGGGAGGAAGAAAGCAAGTTTGGGGCATGTCTAAAGTTGAAAACAAATAAAAGGGCTGGTCACTCAGTGGTAAAGTACTTGCCTAGCAAATATGAGTCCTGGGATCAACCCTGAACATAAATAAAATAATAAGCTTCCTAGCCGGGCGCAGTGGCTCAAGCCTGTAATCCCAGCACTTAGGGAGGCTGAGACAGGAGAATTGCGAGTTCAAAGCCAGCCTCAGCAATGGCAAGGTGCTAAGCAACTCAGTGAGACCCTGTCTCTACATAAAACACAAAATAGGGCTGGGGATGTGGCTCAGTGGTCAAATACCCCTGAGTTCACTCCCCAGTACCAAAAATAATAATAATAATAAGCTTCCTATGTGAGGAAATACTTGGACTAGCCTGGTGACAACAGGTAGGGAAAAGTGTTGGTTTTAACACAGGAGGCTCAACAGCCATTTCAGTTGGTCTGTGCTAGGGCAGGGCAGGTCCCATGGTCTGGAAGGCTGGATATCCATCGGAACAACGAATTTCTTTTTTTTTTTTTGGTACCGGGGATTGAACTCAGGGGTACTCAACCACTGAGCCACATCCCCAGCCCTATTTTGTGTTTTATGTAGAGACAGGGTCTCACTGAGTTGCTCGGTGCCTCGCCATTGCTGAGGCTGGCTTTCTCCTGTCTCAGCCTCCCAAAGTGCTGGGATTACAGGCGTGCGCCAACAGACCCGGTTCAGTGAGTTTCTTTAGTCAAGGAACTAGATTCACATTTTGTAAACAGTAATTCCACAAGGAACATAATTTATTCATCAGATATTTTAATGAGTCCCAATTTGGTATGACCCCTGCCCAGTGGGTAGCTCATCATCCAAGGAGAAACAGAAGACAGTTACAATTCAACTTGCTAAATACCTGAACAGAGGTAATTACAAAACACTGTGTTCCCCAGCTGCTCCCCTACTCTGGGGTGAATATCAGGACTGTAGGAAGAAACCAGCATGGGAGAAAGACCCATTCCAGCTGTTGGAATGAGTCATGTTTGCAAATTTCAATTTGGTGCAGCTGCCCAAGGCAAAGTGGTAGGCCTCATTCACATTTAATTTAGTAAAGCTTTACATGCACCTACCTACTCTGGTGGGTACCGTGGAGACATATCAAAAATTAAGACACACTGCTGCCATGGTCCCTCTGGAGATTAGGAGAGGTAGGCATGGACATTTTATGATGAGACTTGTGTTCAGTTACCTATCTTCCTACCCTCTTGGAACGGCCTCACTTTAGCTTATTAAAAAAAAAGTTGACTGAGGCCTCAGAAGGTTCTGTGCTGATTCTCATGAAAATCAGGGAGGAATAAGATCCAGTTCTTTTGGATTTTTCAGCCACTGACTGCCTAGAGTGAATCCAAGTGCACCAGATGAAGTACAATAAGCCAGTTCCATTTTTGTCTCTTTCTGCTAGACCACAGGTCCTCTGCTTTTCCTTAAAATCAGTATTTCTGCTGGACACGGTGGTGCATGCCTGTAATCCTAGCAACTCAGGAGGCTGAGCAGGAGGATTACAAATTCAGTCAGCCTCAGCAGCTTAGTGAGGCCCTAAGCAATTTACCAAGACCCTGTCTCAAAAAGCAAAAAAACAAACAAACAAAAAAATGGGGGTGTTTTTGTTATGTATTAAAATTCAACTTTTGAGAAAAATAAAAAAATTAAAAAAAAAAAAAAAAAACGGGGGTGGGGGTGCTGAGGATGTAGTTGTCTCATAACCCAGCTTGAACCAGTTTTCCAAACACAGGGTAAAAAAGATAACTTTATCCAATGCCATTTAGAAAGGTTAGAGAATTTAGAGATCTGCAACTCAAGAGAGCCCTGGTATAGTGCAGCTGCCCCCAAACCAATGCAGCCTAAAGCTGTTAAAACAATTATAGAGCAAAGAGGTATAGAGCACACACTATGGGTACTGCCTTATTTTTGAATGCCTCTTTAAAAGGGACATTGAAGATAGCCTGTTTGGAGAAAGATCACATGTGGAAATTAAAACGCTGAACTTAAAGGATGTTTGACCAAGCCAGGCACAGTGACATAGCCTGTAAATCCAACTACTCAGGAGAGTGAGAATTGCAAGTTTGAGGCCCACCTATGAGATTTAGCAATCTTGTCTCAAAAAGTAAAAAGCGGGGCTGGGACTAGGGTAGAGCGCTTGCCTCGCATGCGTGAGGCCCTGGGTTCGATCCTCAGCACCACATACAAAGCAATAAAATAAAGACATTGTGTCCATCTACAACTAAAAAAAATATTTAAAAAAAAAAAAAAGTAAAAAGGGGCCAGGAGCAGTGGGATTACATCTGTAATACCTGCCACCTGAGGCAGGAAGATTGCAAGTTCAAGGCCAGCCTCAGCAACTTATTGGAAGACCCTGTCTCAAAATAAAAAATAAAAGGTTTTAGGGATGTAGCTCAGTGGTAATGCACCCCTGGGTTCTATCCTCAGGATCAAAAAAAAAAAAACTTAGCCAGATTAGTGCTAATAGTGTTAAATAACCTAGAAACTAGATCATTAGAAGGGCTGCCATGTACATGAAATGACCTGCCTTGTGAGGTAGTGAACCCCCTACCTCAAGGTGGGGTTTCAAACAAGCAGTAGATCACTTGGCAGGAGTGGTACAAAAAGTGGGGTTTTTAGCCTAGAGTATGGAGGTCCTGCTCCCTATAACTGGGATTCTCCTGATGCATGCAAGGGGACAGGTAATCCCTATATGCACAAAGTAAACCATAGCCCTCAAAATAGATGAAAGGAATTTTTAGCCCTGGGATCTGCTCACATAAATTATTTTAGGATAGCGTAGCTTGGAAAACTTTTAACAAGATGACGTCACCTCTTCTAATGGGACTGTTTTAGACACATACAGTAAGGCAGCCACTGTGGTAGAGTACACTAAATATCAGGTATGTGAAGCAGAAGACCTGGATTTTAGTTCTGGCTCTGCCCTGTGCAACCTAGGACGACAACTCTTTTTCTGGATTCCTCCATGAAATGAAGGGAAGTACATAGTCCTTTCCATTCTAAAGCGCATTACCCCTTTGGCTGGGCCCTCCTATAGCAGATCTAGGGCTACAGTTTTGGGCCTTGGGGCTACACTTGTGGACTGCCAGAGACCACCTCTGACGAAAGCATCGGCCACACTCAAGGCAGGGGAAAGGCTTCTCCCCAGTGTGCAGCAGTTGGTGCTGAGCCAGGTGGCTCCACTGGGCAAAGCGCTTGGAGCAAAGGTCACAGGCATAGGGCCGCTCGCCTGAGTGCACCCGCCGGTGACTGGCCAGAAGCGAGGGATAGGCAAAGCGGCGGCCACAGTCATCACAGGCGTGCAGCTTCTCCTCAGTGTGCGTGCTGCGATGTATGGCTAGGGAGCCGCTCCGCCGGAAGGCACGTCCGCAATCAGGGCAGGGGTAGGGCTTCTCTCCCGTGTGCAAGAGCTGGTGCTGGAGCAGCGTACTGCGCTGGGAAAAGCGGGCTTCACAGTGCTCACAGGCATAAGGACGCTCCCCAGAGTGCACGCGCCGGTGGCTGACCAGGCGAGACGACGAGGAGAAACGGCGCTCACAGTCCGGACACGGGTATGGCTTCTCACCAGTGTGGATGCGCTGGTGGATGACTAGGGCAGTACGCTGGCGGAAGCGGCGGTTGCATTCTAGGCAGGTGTAGGGCTTCTCTCCCGTGTGTGTGCGCTGGTGGATGGCTAGCAGGGAGGGGTAGGCGAAGCGACGCCCACAGCTAGGGCACTGGTGGGGTTTTTCGCCTGTATGTGTGGTCCGGTGATTGGCTAAGGACCGGCTCCTGCGGAAGCAGCGACCACAGTCAGGGCAGTGGTAAGGCTTCTCACCAGTGTGGATAACCTGGTGCTGAGAGAGGTTCTTGCGCTGGGAGAAGCGTTTGCCACACTGGTCACAAACATAGGGGCACTCACCAGAGTGTGCCCGCCGGTGACTGACCAGCAGGGATGGGTAGGAAAAGCGGCGCCCACAATCTGGACAAGGGTAAGGCTTTTTCAGATTCTGGGCACACTTGTGACTCTCCAGGGCTGGGTGATCAGGGAAGGTACAGCCACAGTCAGGGCAGATGGGGCCCCCAGACGTTTGCCTAGGAATCAGTCGGGGTTTGCTGGGCCTCCGCCCCCGTTTGCCTTTTCGGGGTGCCTCCTTAGGTGGGAATACTTCCTTCTCCCCATTCTTCTTTCTGGTTTCTATAGGGACACAGGGAAAAATTAATTTAAGAAATACTGGGTTCATGTCCTTACAGTGTTATCAGTTATAAAACCCACAGACTCAGCCCCTGTCCTTAATAGTGCCAGGGACAGGTAAGTGTGAAATATTATGAAAATGTGGATGGCATTATAGGAACCCCTAAAACAGCTTGAGAAAAATCAGGGAAGAGTTTTTGGAGGAGTTTAAACTGACTTTAAAAACAATGTCTAGCCGGGTGTGGTGGTGCAAGCCTGCAATCCCAGTACTTAGGGAGGATGAGACAGGAGAATCATTAGTTCAAAGCCAGCCTCAGCAACGGCGAGGCACCAAGCAACTCAGTGAGACCCTGTCTCTACATAAAACATAAAAATAGGGCTGGGGATGTGGCTCAGAGGTTGAGTGCCCCTGAGTTCATCTCCAGTACCAAAAAAAAAAACAAACACCTGAACGTTTTTAGAGGCTGAGGTGTAGTTGGGTGTTTTTGAAAAGGTAACAACACAGAGGAACACAGAAGTTCCCATCCTTGTCCCCATCTGCATTGCAGAAACCATGCTATCTAGTTTCTTCAAGTATTTTTTATGCAATATAAATATTATTCTCTTTCCTTACCTTTCTTACATAAAAGATAACACATATATGCTCTATATATACTTTATTACATCTTTATTTTTTCAACTTAATATATTCTAAGGTTCATTTTATGGAAATAATGGAATATAAAATATTAGAATGGGAAAAAAAATGGCAGACCAAACAGAGGAGATAGCATGAAGTCCCAAGGCTCCATGTGCAGTGTTGCAGGGACTGTGAAGTCTTATAAAAAAGTATAGGCAGGGGGCTGGGGCTGTAGCTCAGTTGGTAGAGCGCTTGCCTAGCATGCGTGAGGCACTGGGTTCGATCCTCAGCACCACATAAATAACAAATGAATAAAATAAAGATCCATCAACAAATAAAAAAAATTAAAAAAAAAAAAAAAAGTATAGGCAGACTGGCCTGGTGGGGAATGCCTGTTATCACAGCAACTTGGGAGGCTAAAACAGGAGGATTGCAAGTTTGAGGCCAGTGCCAGCCCCAGCAACTTAGGCCCTAAGCAACTCAGTGAGACCCTGTCTCAAAACAAACAAAAAAAAGGGCTGTGAATGTGGCTCAGTGGTTAAGTATCCTGGGTTCAATCCCCTGTACCAAAAAAAAAAAAAAAGTAATAGGCAGAAATGGAAATAAATAAGGTATAAGCTGGCAGTGACTGGATTATAAGACCCTATAACAGCTCTCAAACTTTATTGTGATTAGAATCATTTGAAACAGATTGCCTGGCCCTACTGCCAACTTTGGATTCAGCTAAACTAGGGAAGAGTCTAAATTTGCATTTCTAACATGTTCCCAAGTACTGCTGCTAATCTGGAACTCTGGAACCACACTTTGAGAACCAATGCTGTAAGCCTTGTTAATAAGGTCCTTGGACTATATTTTACCCAATGTTTCACAAATCTAGGGGCACATGCAAATCAATGAGGCTATTAAAAAACAAATACAAACTCCTAGACATCCATAAGAGTGAATTAGTGTATCTGGGATGGGGTCTTGGTATCTGTACTTTTACCAGGTTCCTCAAATGACTTAGATATAAACAATAGCCATTTGATAACCTTGGCAAAAACTGAAAATTTTTAAACAAGGAAATATAATCAGATCTAAATCTTAGAGATACCTGTGGCCTTACAGAATATGGCTCAGAAAATCCAGCCCAGTTCTTTATGCCCTTGTGGGCAGATCTGCTGTCTTTCTACCTGAATGGGCTTGACCAGAGCCTTACTTGATCCTGAGGAGAAATGTTTTTCACCACTTAGGGTCACACTACCATAAAAGCAGAAAGAGGCTGGGTGAGGCAATGCATGTCTATAAACCTAGTTAATCCAGATGCTGAGGCAAAAGGATTGCAAGTTTGAGTCTTCAGTAACTGAGCAAGATCCTGTCTCAAAAAGAGCTCATTATGAGGGTCTGGGGGGCTTGGGCTGCATCCCAGACAGTGTTCCCCCATGAAGTCCCTTGTTCCCTTCAGCCAAACCCAAAACACAGAAATTTAGGGTGTCTGAGTCAAGACTCCAATTCAAAGGAGGCCAGGACAGGAATCCTGGGAAGAGTGGCTCTTATTAAAAGCTCACTAATCATTTACACAATGGAGTACAGCAGGTGGTTAGTTTGAAAATTGACTTGATAATCTTTGTTATGGACCAGCCCCACACCATCAAAAACAAGACCCTGGGCTGAGGATGTAGCTCAGTGGTAAATCACTTGCCTAGCATGCATCGAGCCCAAGGTTCAATTCCCAACACTGCAAAACATACTAACAAAAACCTGAGGCTGTGAAAATGAACACAGTTAAACGCAGCAACACAGAATGGATTATGGGTACCCCTAGCCAGACCAAAACTCTACTGAGTCATTAGAGGTTAGAACACTTTGGAGGGCTGCAGGCTCTCCGTGGACATTTTTCACTCACTTCTCTGGATTGTTAATCCTCTCCGGTACTCCTGCGGGTCTAGGGCAGCTGGTTCCCAATCATCGGAATTTCGTTCCAACCAGGAGATGAGGGCTGGCTTGGGACCTGCACATCCTGGAGAAGGAGAACCAAGTCAGAGGGCTATCCCCAGAAAATGTAAATAAATACCCACTGGACGGCTTCTCCTGCCGAGACCCTGCCCCCTCGACACAAACTTGGTCGCAGTACAGGACCCTGGACTCCCTGCCCGCCCCCGCCCCCAAACTCCTTCATCCCTTCGGGGCCCCTCGGAAGCGGATTGGGGCGGGCCTCACCGAGCGCGCCCAGGTGGCCATAAGTCTCCCGCATCACGTCCCGGTACAGGGCCCTCTGCGCGGGCCGCAGACACCCCCACTCCTCCAGGGAGAAGTACACGGCCACGTCCACGAACTTCAAGGCCCTTGGCCTCCTTCCCCTTCTCCGACTGGGTCCGGCCTCTCCTTGTCCCCGAGCGGGGAGCGGAGCCGAAGGCGGCGCCATTGAACCTGAGAAACCCGCGCCACGGCCTTTCCCTTCCCAGCCCTGGCCTCTGGGCGATGACGACCCCGAGACTCAGGAGCCCCTGCCAGCCCAGGGCTAAGCGTGGCTGGGAAGGCCCAGAGGGAATCAGAATCGGCCGCCTGAGGGGATAACGGAAACCTCTCGCTGTTAGTCAGGAAACTCCTGCCCGAACTTGGGTGAAAAGCACCGGAAGATGCCTTCGGGGAAAATGGCGGCTCTGCGACTGTACCGCCTTTGCTTGTAACACAGGCAGCTTTCAGCTATTGATTTTATTGACCGGAGCGCCATGCCGGCTTCCTAACCTTTTTGCCCTAAAGTGCAATGGCGCTGAGATTAGGCTTCACGCCCTTTCCCCCCCTCTCCCTGTTAAGCTTGTTCGTTGGCCCGCGACTGAAGATCGAATGTTCTGATTGGTTACAGGCGAAGGCGGCCTGTTTGAACGAAGCCAACGGATGCATAAGGGCAGGAAGCTGAACCATTAGTGCGGTATTTCTAAGAAATTGAATCCAGTACCTCGGCCTTTCTCTTGCTAGCCAAGTGCTGTATCACTGAGCTACACCCCCAGCCCTTAATTTCTTTATGAGTCTCTAAATTGCCCAGACTGGGCTCGAATTTGGGATCCTCCTGCCTCAGCCTCCCTTGTATCTTGGAAAACAGGCGTGGGCTACAGCACCCAACTAAACATTTTCATTTCCTACCACCTTTCCTTCTTCCTTTCTCTTCTCCCTCTTCCCCTCCTGCCCGCCCAGTACTGGAGATTGAACCCAGGTGTGCTCTACCGTTAAAGAAGATCCCCAGCCTTTTTAATGTTTTAAATTTTATTTATTTTTACTGTAGGGATGATTGAACCTGGGATGCTTTACCACTGAACTACATCCCCAGAGTCTGGATAAATTGCTGATGCTGGTCTCCAACTTGCAACTCTCCTGCCTCTACTTCCAGGGTTGGTGGGATTACCAACATGTGCCACCACTTGGTGCTTCATTTTATCCTTTGCTGCCATTTTGTGAGCTGGTGGTTATCATCCCAGTTTACAGAAATAACTTAAGAGGGAATCCATGAGTTTCAAGGATCATACTGCTAATAAGGAGGGGAATCAAGATTTAAACCTGAGGCTGACAATGTTTTTATTCATACCACTTGACTATCCTAAGTTGCTTATAAACTCAGGAATCCATCCGAATTCTTGGTCTCTTCTCAGGTTCAGTCTTTTGCCTAATCTCCATACATTATTTTAACAATATTTGTTTATTGTTCAAAGAATAGTGCTAGGCAGTTAGGGGAGACGAGATTACAGAAATAACTCATGGTTTATGCTTTGAATGGAATTTACAGTCTAGTGAGGCGAATTCACAATCAATAATAACCAAATGCTGCAAGCATGTAAAAGGCACACAGAAGAAATGCTGATGGAACCAGCTACACATATTTCCCATCAGCCCCCATTTGTGTGCATAATGGTGCAGAGTTTTGTGGCCCAATGCTATCACCCATGGATAGTGGGGGCAGGAGAATATACCATTTGCTGCATCTTTTTTTCTTTTCTTTTTTTTTGGTGCTGGGGATTGAACCCACAGACATTTTGCAACTGAACCAAATCCTTGACCCTTTTTTATTTTGAGACAGCATCTCACTAAAATGCTTAGGGCCTCACTAAGTTGCTGAGGCTGACCTCAAACTTGTGATCCTCCTGCCTCAGCCTCCCAAGTCTCTGGGATTACAGGTATGCACCAGTGTGCTTGGCTCATTTGCTGTCTCTCTTAGCTGCCAGCATAAACATCTTTCCAATTCAGTGACCAATACTTAAAAGCACCTACTGTGGTGAAAACAGTAACCCTTTAGCCTTCACAAAGTAAAGACAGGAATCACAAAATTGGACAAATTATGAGAAGGATATTTGAACAGAGATGACTTTTTAAAAAATCCTGCACTTAGCCAGGCATAATGGCTCAAGCCTGTAATCCCAGCACTTAGGGAGGCTGAAACAGGAGAATCGTGAGTTCAAAGCCAGCCTCAGCAATGGCGAGGTGCTAAGCAACTCAGTGAGACCCTGTCCCTACATAAAACACAAAATAGGGCTGGGGATGTGGCTCAGTGGTTGAGTACCCCGAGTTCAATCCCCAGTACCCCCCCCAAAACAAAACAAAAAATCCTGCACTTAACATGCTGCACTAACTAAATAACTGCAATTACTGCAGTTTCAGCCTGGTGCCGTGGTGCTCACCTGTAGTCCCAGCTACTCAGGAGGCTGAGATGGGAGGATCACTTGAAATCAGTTAAAGACCAAAGACCAGCCTGGGCAACATAGAGACCCCATTTTTTTAAAAAAAAAGCAAAACCAAGATCATTAATTGAGTTCTCACCCAGGGAGAAGTGGCTGTTTATTGAACTGAATAGGGGAATTCATGGAATATCAGAGTTGCCAAGATGAGTAACAAACAACTTTTCATTTTTTTCCAGATTGATTCATCGGGTATGATGAATTTGGTCTATGAAAGTGTGGAATTTAGGAAGGACTGTGGTGCTCAATAAACATTTGTTGAAAAAAATGTTGAATCATGGCTACAAAGGTCTCTGGCCCAAAGCTAGGAATTCAGGAAAGTTCTAGGTGTGAAGGGAATAATAATATTTTCTGGTGTAGTAAAAGGCAATGGTTGGGGCTGGGATTATGGCGCAGTGGTAGCGTGCTCGCCTAGCACGCATAAGGCACTGGGTTCGATCCTCAGCACCACATAAAAATAAAATAAAGATATTCTGTCACCTACAACTAAAAACAAACAAACAAAAAAAAAAAAAAAAAAGGCAATGGTGGTAAAACTGAAAAGGTTAGTTGGCACCTGACATTAATTAGACTTCATCCTGTATATTAGGAAGCTCCTAAATAAGTCTATAGAAGGGGCTGGGGTTATGGCTCAGTGGTTGAGCGCTTGCCTCGCATACGTGAGGCACTGGGTTCGATCCTCAGCACCACATAAAATAAATAAAGATATTGTGTTCATCTACAACTAAACAAAATATTAAATAAAAAAATAAAATCAGCACTGCTAATATTTTTTTTTTAAATATTTTTTTTTTTAGTTGTAGATGGACACCAATGTCTTTATTTTATTGCTTTGTACGTGGTGCTGAGGATCGAACCCAGGCCCTCACGCATGCAAGGCAAGCGCTCTACCGCTGAGCTACAATCCCAGCCCCCAGCACTGCTAATATTTAAAAAAAAAAAAAAAAAGTCTATAGAAGTGAATGACCTACTAGTGTTTTAGGAAGTTTGCAGGCTGAATTGATAGGTTTGTACTACTCCTGTACACACACAGTCCAGTTTGGAAAAGTATGAGTGTAAACATAGGCTGCTAAGCGAATAAAAAGGCAAATGAATAGCAGACATTTCACTTGAAAGGAAGTGGGGAAGGAATCGGTTCTCTGTAGTCACCAGGCACAGTAGCATATACCTATAGTGTCAGCAACTTGGGAGGCTGAGGCAGGAGGATTGCAAGTTCAAGGCCAGCCTCAGCAAATTAGCAAGACCCAGCCAGGCGCAGTGGCGCAGACCTGTAATCCCAGCACTCTGGGAGGCTGAGGCAGGAGGATTGCAAGTTCTTTTGGTGGTACTGGGGATTGAACTCAGGAGTGCATCCCCAGACCCTGCATCAAGTCTCTTGATCATTTCTTCCTTCTTTTTCTTGCAGAAGAGAACTGGAACTGAAAATTATAGGGTGCTTTGAAAGCTGTCTTCTTGACTCAGGAAGCTGTATGTGAGGGTAGAACAGCACCCAAGATTGTCTGCCCTTTCAAGGTGTAGGACCTATGTGCAAATCTCTCATTCAGAGAAACTCCACCTACCAAAGACAACAGCTTCCCATTTCAGACAAAATTATCATCACCTTTCTAGGACTATTCCTTACTGCAGACATCCAATCATGCATAGTATTCTCATAAGGAAGGGCTGAATTTGTTTCAGGGATAAGCTGGCACCTCTCTCTTGTTAAAGATCCTAAAAATGGCCAGGAGTGGTGGCACACGCCTGTAATCCCAGCCACTCTGGAGGCTAAGACAGGAGGATTGCGAGTTCAAAGCCAGCCTCAGAAAAAGCAAGGCACTAAGCAACTCAGTGAGACCCTGTCTCTAAATAAAATATAAAATAAAGCTGGAGACGTGGCTCAGTGGTTGAGTGCCCCTGATTTCAACCCCCAGTATTCACCGCCCCCCAAAAAAAACATTTAAAAAATAAACATTTCAATGGAAACAGACTTCAAAAAAAAAATCTTAGCAGGAGCGGAAAAACAAACAAACAAAGACTATTTTTATCCTAATTATGAAGTGCCAAGTCATCAAATTATCAAATCTTTTATATTAAGAATGTTCTAGGAACCCTGGTGTGGTGGTACATACCTGTAACCCCAGCTATTCCAGAGACTGAAACAAGAGTATAACAAGTTTGAGACCAGCTGGGGCAACATGGCAAGACCCTATCTTGAAAAATTAAAAAGGGCTGGGGATGTAAGTCAATGACAGAGCACTTGCCAAACACACAAAGGTTCTAGTACCAAAAAAAAAAATGTTCTAGGGCTTTGGGGGTACAGCTCAGTGATAGAGCATGTGCTTAGTATTTTTGCACACACATACACAGAGACACACACATACTAGGAATAGGGAAAAAGGAAGCTCTGTGAATCTTCTAGTGTCAAGCTGAGGCCAATCAGAAAGGGCTTTCATTAATCAAAAGTAAATTTTCATTCCTCAGGCACACTAGCCACATTTCAAGTGCTAAATATCGTGTGTGGCCAGTGGCTTCTCTGGCGGACAACACGAATGCAGATCATCCCTAAGGTTGAAAAAAGCTCTGTTGGACAGCAACACTGTGGGTACTCAGCAGAAAGAAAGCAAAAGACCCCAATCCCCACTCTGCCACCTCCCTTTCACCCCATTGCAACCAGCTCTCCTTGAATGTGAGCAGGACTGCAAGTGGGGAGGAACTTTGGAAGAGAAGGTTCAGAGGATACTTACCAACTGGAACCCATAAAGAACTGGGCTGTGCACAGACAAGGACGGCTGGGGAAAGGAGTACCCAAGAAAGGGTGACTTCCACTTCTCCTTTTTCCTCACCTATCCCAGATCCCAGGTGCCTAGCCCCTTCCTTGGGATCTTGGCAGAAAGCAAAGCACAAGCCTTTGAATTGGGTCTTGGCAAAACATTCCAAGCCAGGCACAGTGGCGCATGCCTGTAATCCCAGCACTTAGGGAGGCTGAGACAGGAGAATCATGAGTTCAAAGCCAGCCTCAGCAACAGTGAGGTGCTAAGCAACTCAGTGAGACCCTGTCTCTAAATAAAACACAAAACAGGGCTGGGGGTGTGGCTCAGTGATCGAGTACCCCTGAGTTCAATCCCCGGTACCAAAAAAAAAAAAAAAAAAAAAAAAATTCCAGTTTTCAGAAACCTGGCAATAGCCAGGAAGCAGAACTTCTGCCTTGAGCACTGTCTAGTCTGGAGTCTGAATATCCCCAAGTCCAGACTTCATGCTCATCTGCTCGGTGCCCAGCACTGTGCTGGGCTGCTGAAGAAAAGGACAGCAAACCAGTGCTCAACCCACCTTTGCCTGACCTCCACCTGCACTGCTTTGGGGTTCTTCACTTCCTTTATACCTAGGCTGGAACAGCATTCCCACATTTATGAAGGGCCTATTGACAGTACAGTTCTAGGTGCCCAGGTTTATAGCAGAGAGTTAAACAAATTTTTCTTCCTGCAGGTCACAATTCTCTCACAACCTTCCTGATTCTAAGGTCTCCACTACACTTCACTGAAGGTTCAGTCTTCAAGCACCAGTCTGGCTCTTTGTCAGATTTTATCTAATCAGGGCAACTCCAAGCCTAAGGCTAGGAACTAGAGAAAGGTGATGGTCAGGGTGCCTGTTCTCAGAGGCGCTTACAACCTAGTGAGGGAGACACAACTGTGCAAAAGTGTGTGTGCATGTGTGTGCGCGCGCACCACATTAGTAAGACAGAGGAATTATGTCAAGGTCTCTCAATTTTGCAGAAAAAGATAAGCATTGTGAATCAATAAAGAGAAAAAAGTCAGTAATAGCCTCCAACTGACTGAAATATGGAGAAAGAGCTAGAGAAATTACGTTAAAAGAAGTTATTTTAAAACCAGGCTGGGTGACCACAGGCTTGTAATATCAGCAATTTGGGAAGCTAAAGCAGGAGGATGGTTAGTTCAAAGCTAGCCTCAGCAATTTAGGGAGACTGTCTTAAAATAAAAAATAAAAAGAGCTGGAGTTGTGGTTCAGTGGTTATGGTGCCCCTGGTTCAATCCCTGGTACGAAAAAAATAATAGTTATTTTCAGCCAGGCAGCAGTGGTGCACCTGTAAGCCCAGTGACTCTAAAGGCCAAAGCAGGAGGATCGTGAGTTCCCAGCCTCAGCAAATTGATGAGACCTCTGTTTAAAATTAAAAAATAAAAAGGACTGGGGATGTGGCTCAGTGGTAAAGTGCCCCTGATTCAATGCCTAGTACAAAAAAAGCAACAAAACAACAACAACAACAAAAATCTGGTTGCCAGGTAGGGATTGCAGAGAGAGCTGGACTAGGTGGAGCACACAGAGGATTATTTAGGATATCAAAACTATCTGAATGATACTGTAATGGTGGCTACATGTCATGATTCCTTTATCCCAAACCACAAGATGTAGGTTTCACATCAAAAGTAAATCCTAATGTAAACTATGGACTTTGGGTGATAATGATGTGTCAAGGTAGATTCATTAATTTTTAACAAATGTACCACTCTGGTGGGCGATACTGATAGTGGAAGGAGCTGTGTTGAGCGGGTAGAACAGAGTGATATGGGAACTCTCCACAGTTTTGCTGTTAACCTGAAACTGCTATAAAAAATAGATTATATTTTTAAAAATGTAGGGGCTGGGGATCCAGCTCAGGGGTAAAGCATGTGCTTAGGATGTATGTGGATTTGGGTTCAGTAAAAAAAAAAAAAAAAAAAATTAATCCATCCATGCTACAGCATGGATGAATCTTTAAAATAGTATGCCAAAGGAAGATACTGGACACAAAATATCACATGTTTGCCAGGAGCGGCAGCACATACCTGTAATCCCAACAACTCAGGAGGCTGAGGCAGGAGGATTGCAAGTTTGAAACCAGCCTCAACAAGTTAGCAAGATCCTAAGCGACGTAGTGAGACCCTTTTTCAAAATAAAAAGGGCTGGGAGAGAATCATAGCCTCTGAGACAGGAGTCCCCTGTGGCTTCAACTTTATTGGCATACAAATAAAACTTCTTTTTCCTTTTTCTCAAACAGTGTCCTCCTTATTAAATTGGCATCAGGGACAAAGACTGAGCTTTCTTTTTTTTTTTTTTTTTTTTGGTACCGTGGATTGAACTCAGGGGCACTTGACCACTGAGCCACATCCCCAGCCCTATTGTGTGTTTTATTTAGAGACAGAGTCTCACTGAGTTGCTTAGCGCCTCACCATTGCTGAGGCTGGCTTTGAACTCATGATTCTCCTGTCTCATCCTCCCAAAGTGCTGGGATTACAGACATGCACCACCGTGCCCGGCTAGGACCGAGCTTTTGATAACAAAATTGGTGACCCACAAAGGGACCCGGGAGCATTCTCTGCTCTAGCTTTCTTGGGCAGGCCTGGCTTTCCAAGCAACCCCACTTCCATGCTGAGGTACCTGGCAAACTTGTGAGCCCACTGCTGGAGAGATTTCTCCATCTTGATCCACTTTGGGTAAAAGGAAACTGAACTCAGTAAAGTCATGACACCCTTGGCCATCTGGTTCTCCTGTGACCTTGGTGAATGCCTGGGAGAGAACCTTGAGCCAGACCAAGAAAAAATGACTTTGAAGCTGGGCGCGGTGGCTCAAGCCTGTAATCCCAGCACTTTGGGAGGGTGAGACAGGAGAATCGCGAGTTCAAAGCCAGCCTCACCAACGCGAGGCACTAAGCAACTCAGTGAGACCCTGTCTCTACATAAAACACAAAATAGGGCTGGGGATGTGGCTCAGTGGTCGAGTACCCCTGAGTTCAATCCCCAGTACCAAAAACAAACAAACAAAAAATGACTTTGAAAATGCAAAGGACACCTGACTTGCAGGCAAATGATCCCAGATCTTGAAAACTTCACACTCCTGAAAGTCACTGCTGGCAGAACCTAGCTGAATGGGAATGAGCCACCTCTACTCAAACTATGAAGAGACTGGAAAAGACTGGAAAGACATGGGCCACTAAAATGCGTTTCCCTAATGGAGTAGCAACTTTGAAGCTGGGGGACTCCTAAGACAATGTATTCTTTAGTGGAATTGGGGCACCAGGCATACCTGGTTGACACGGAAGCCTGAGGATATTCCTGGGAGGTCCTTGGAGGAATAATTTTTATTATTGTAGAGAACTGTTTTTCAGCACAAGTGGGCAGAAATATGCTGGATTTAGTACTATGAATAACCCCTGAATGGAAGGTACAGTGACCCATAGGAGACCAGTGTCCCAAATGTGTTGGGGGACAGAAAATTTCTTGCTGCATAGCCTGAAAGCAACAGATGAATTCACTCTTGTGGTTCTGTGTGTTTGGAGGAATCCCACAGAAAATCTGGGTCATCCTCAACTCATCCTAGAGGAGAGAATTGAAATAAAATACCCAAAGCCCTTACCTCTAAGTTGCTGACACAGACTACCTTATGCTACCTGAATGTCAGGGCTTGAATGATCTATGTAAATGCCTGGGAGAGAAGCTAGGGCCACGCCAGTGAGGAGATGAACTTGGAGCTGTGAAGGACACCTGACTTATCAAAAGATTGGTCCAGAGATGAAAGGCTCCACACATCTGAAGGCCAGTTTTGGCAGAACCTAGGTCTCCAAAGGATATCTGTGAAAACCAGGGAGAGAAGCTATGACCAGGTAGCAAATAAGATGGACTTGGAATGTTGAAGGATCCCTGAGTTGCTGGCAGGTTTCTCTTTGAATGCCTGGAAGATAATCTGAGACCAGGTCAGAAATATGCTGGATTTGGTACTACAAAGCACCCCTGAGTGGAAGGTACAGTGACCCAGAAGTGGAAATCTCCATATTCCTAAGGGCTACTTCTGGCAGAGCATGGGTGAACTGGAATAAGCCTCCAATGACTAGACTAAGAGAAAATTCATTGGACACAGCAAAGAGGGTACCAACTTAAGCTGGATGCGGTGGCACAAGCCTGTAATACCAGCACATAGGGAGGCTGAGACAGGAGAATCGCAAGTTCAAAGCCAGACTCAGCAACGGCGAGGCGCTAAGCAACTCAGTGAGACCCTGTCTCTACATAATACACAAAATAGGGCTGGGGATGTGGCTCAGTGGTTGAGTGCCCGAGTTCAATCCCCAGTATAAATAAATAAATAGATAAATAAATAAATGGAGGGTACTAACCTAAGTACCTTGCCGTAGTGGAACAGCCATGCAAACCTGGGACATCCTGAGGACAATGCATCACCTGTAGAGTGGGGAAACTGGGGCAATCATAGTGGCCATGGCAGCCTGAGGCCCATTCTCAAAAGTCCTTGGAGGAAAACTGGAGTAGGTGTTTATGAACTCACCCCTACGGAAAGAAGTGAAATCTGCATTCTTGTAGCCTGACTCTAGGCTGGGGACACACATAGTGCACTTCATGCCACCTGTGTGAACATGATGTAATATCTTGTGTGTGTTGGATCTTCAAACTTGATTTTGGGCTTTAGTGATAAATGGCTCTACACAGACTGGGTGGTCTGTTATGGATATCTCCATATACATGTACATGCATTTTTTTCAGGTTCCATATGGTAAACTAAACTGAGACCTCTGGATATTTACTAATCCTCAATGTTGAAGATGTTCTACACATAGCTGGGTATGGTAGCGCACGCCTGTCATCCCAGCCTTTTGGGAGGCTGAGACAGGAGGATCATGAGTTCAAACCAGCTTCAGCAACGGCGAGGCCCTAAGCAACTCAGTGAGACTCTGTCTGTAAATAAAACACAAAATAGGGCTGGGAATATGGCTCAGTGGTAGAGTGCCCCTGAGTTCAATCCCTGGTACCAAAAAAAAAAAAAAAAAAAAAAAAATCCACACATGTCTGTTTATCTATCAGACTAGCTTCCCTAAGTGTATTGATGGAAAGGAAATTCTTGGCACAGGAAAGGAAATTCTTGGTGCAAGGCTGCAGAGCCAGAGATTAAATTGTCACCAGATAGGGGTCCAAAGATGTTTTGTCAAGGGAACAGTAGAACTTTAATTTGGCCCAGGTGAGTTCTTGACTTATACCACTAAAAAGACTTTTAGGACATGTCCAAAGCAGCAAAGCAAAGAATGCATGCCACATTTACAGTGTCAGTTACCCTTCATCTCTCAGAGAAGACAAATGATGCAGCCAGGACTGAGGTCTACAACTATATATACATTTTTCCTTGGCAGAAAATTGCAGATTCCCAGGCAAGCTATTGTAGAAATCAGATGACATGTCAATTATTTGGGATTCACAATGTTTCTTCCTGGTTAAGCAGAACACCATAAATCAATTCTGGGCATATTGTGCAGGTCTTTGAATCTGATGACATTAAATGAATTAGTTGATCTAGTATAAGCATTAAATGGAGATCTTATTCATCTAACTAGAGATAAGCCTAACTGGTCATTCTCACAGATCTCAGTCTCCAACTACTAAGGTTCCTTTTCATTCTCTCCATTAGAGCGCTCCTATCTCAAATTCACACTAGTAATTTTGTGTGTTTTAGGGAAACTCACATAGGTAAAGCTTAAAAATATTTTAATCTCCATGGAACTTTTAGTTATTGAAATGGAAATTTTCTTTAGAGATTAAAAAGGAAGCCAGATTAGCTGAATACAATGGCTATAACACCTCAGCTTGGTTTTTTTGTTCCACACAGAAGCATACAAAACCTACTGGGGCAGAAATTGAACTTGTTATTTACAGTCACAAGTGTCTCATTTGGAAGAAAGAGTATTTTCTTCAAGTCCCTTGTAGGGGCCTCATGATGAGGGAATGTATCCAGGTAGTTTCCATTTACCTGACAAAATCTGGGAGCCTTGTTTCCATATGTGTTCTGGTGTTGCAATCCAAGATGATCCAGTGTGTCACAGAAACCATTCTTCACATCATAATGGGTTTGCTGGAGTTGGGAGATCAGGATGGTGGGAGTGGGTGGATCAATCCAGGGCATGGATGTCCAGAAATTATGTACTTGTTTCTTCAAGGGACTTCTATGGATTTGTGAGAAATTTGGACCAAGCCAGAAAGAAGGTTGATTTGCATGTATGAATGACAACTGAGTTTCAAGCATAGCAATAGTAGAGAGTTAGAAGTCTCCACATTGGTGAGGGTCACTTCTGACATAACCTACTTGAATTAGAATAGGCCTCTTCTTCCCAGACTGAAAGAAGGTTGGACCCATCTGGGAAGACAGGCCCCTGAAACTACTTTTCTGGAGAAAATAATTAGTGACTTTGAATCTGGAGAATCCTGAGGACAATGTTTCATCAAGAAGCGTGGGGACAAAGGTCAGGCTAGTTGCCATGGCAACATGAGACCATACCTGGCAGGTCCTGGGAGGAAGAATTTAAATGAGGAGAAAAGTTTTTCAGGGCTGGAATTGTAGCTCAATGGTAGAGTGCTTGCCTAGCACATGTGAGGCACTGGGTTTGATCATTAGCACCACATAAAAACCAAATAAAATGAAGGTATTGTGTTCATCTACAACTAAAAATATAGAAAAAAAATTTTTTTTTTTTGATACTGGAGATTTGAATTCAGAGGCACTTGACCACTGAGCCACATCCCCAGCCCTATTTTGTGTTTTATGCAGAGACAGGATCTCACTGAGTTGCTTAGTACTTTGCTATTGCTGAGGCTGGCTTTGAACTCGCAATTCTCCTGTCTCAGCCTCCCAAAGTGCTGGGATTACAGGCTTGCGCCACGGCACCCGGTTTAACAAAAATTTTTTAAAAAACGTTTTTCAGCCGGGCGCAGTGGCTCATGCCTGTAATCCCAGCACTTGGGGAGGCTGAGACAGGAGAATCGCGAGTTCAAAGCCAGCCTCAGCAATGGCGAGGCCCTAAGCAACTCAGTGAGACCCTGTCTCTACATAAAACACAAAATAGGGCTGGGGATGTGGCTCAGTGGTCGAGTGCCCCTGAGTTCAATCCTTGGTACCAAAAAAAAAAAAAAAAAGTTTTTCAGAGCAGGTGAGTGTGCCTCACGGGGAATGTGACTCCATTCTAAAGCACCTCTGGGTTAAATCAATAAACCCCCCAAAACCCACGTCTTGTAATTCCATTTATATGAAGGACCCTAAATGGGCGAATGTATAGAAGTAAAAAGTAGATTAATTTTTGCTAAGGGCTGGAGAAGGGGTGAATGGGGGGAAGTTATGGCCAAGAGGTGTGGGATTTCTTTTGGAGGCTAATGAAAATGTGCTAAAATTGTGGTGATGGGTTTAGAACTCTGAGAATATACTAAAACCCATTTAATTGAATGAGTGAATTGTAATGGTATGTGAACAATACTCAAGAAAGCTGTTACCAAAACAAAAAACCCTTGCTGAAGAGGAATAGTCAGACACAGAAATATGGTCACGGTAAGTTACACAACACACACACACACACACACAAAATAAGGTTGGCAGGAAGCATATGGGACAGTCTCTCTCCAAGCAATAGCCCAACTCAATATTCACTTTCATCTATTCCCTGTCCTCTCCAAGCATTTTTTTACCCTCTGTGTATTCTTTGCATCTGCAGCTCTCTGCCAAGAACTGGTTAAGGAACATTTTGCATGAATGAGTGAGCAGAAATGGGCGGAGTGAAGGTCCAGAAAGCCTCACCGAGCGCCCCCAGGTGGCCGTTGATCTTTGATATCACCGTCCAATACAGGGTAGCCCCTACACCTGCCCCAGACTTCACCACTCGCCCAGGAAGAAATACATGACCGCGGCAAAGCTCACGACCATCAGCCTCTTCTGTATAGATCCAGGCTTTTGGGGCTCAGGATGGGGAACCGGGCTGGTGGCAGCGCCTTGGTCCCTCCCTGGTCCCCATCCCCAGCTGAATGCTTCAGCCCCATGACCACTGTATTTCCAGAGGAGACACCACTCAGCGAGATCCTTGAACTGGCCTCGCATGGGGCCAAGTTGCGGCCAGAATGGAGGAATCACCGCGGCGTGCGTCACTTTGGTACCCAAATGAACAACAGAACCAAAAAATGCCCTAAGAGAATGTGGCAGAGACCTGCCTTTACAATCATCATTCAGAGGCATTCTGGGGCTTGTCACTCATTTCCTCCATTTGATCTTATCAGATCAGAGACAGCTAAGCAGGCTCAGCCCAGGTTCTTAAAATTCCTAACCCCTCATTGGCTCTGGCAGAGATAGGCTTGGAGACTTCGCTTCCGCCAGTGCGCGGCGATTGGACGACTCGCATCATTGAAATAATGCACTGATTGGTGTCTTGGATCAGACTCTAGACGCTGTTGCTAGGTAACGATTGACAGCCGTTTACCCACAAGCGGGAGGAGGTTCAGAGGAGGTAATTGTATAGTGAGGCCATGTTGGTCAGCGTGATTCTCCCTTGGCTGCTTTTGTTCCCTTGACCCACAAGGCCTCGGAGAGTGTGTCCTGGCTGCAAAATTAACTGGGCTCCTGTCCTGAGAGAAGTTAATTCTAGGGTGCTGAGCATATTTATTAAAATTTTACATCGTGCCTTGTATGCAACAGCCTATCCCAGGCCTATCTGGCTGCACATTCAATACTCTTCCTACTGACATCATCACTAGGGGTTTCCCTTGTGAGCCCTCACGCCCTTGAGCGACTCAGATGAAGCATGGGCACCTGTGAGATTAGTGACTTATAGAAGTGTCCTCTTTTTCTCCACTGCTCTTGAGGGCTGCGTGGGTAAAATCAGAACCGTATTCTGTGTTGCTCTCAAGCATCTGATATTGTAGTAGTAATAATAAAAGCAACCGCATAATGTGCCAGAGACTGTGCAAAAGCATTTCAAAAATCTCATTTAATTCTCAAAACAATCCCATGAAACTGATCATCTTGCTCCCCAATTGGGGAGGCTCAAACTTGGTCCAGCAAGAAACTTCCAAAGTAACACTGAGTCAAGGAGCCCGCAACTGCACCAATGCATCCAACTCTGAAACCCATATATTCTAACCATTGCGCTTTATGGCTACTCTTCAGCACAGCAGTGTCTCAAAAATAATGAATGGGGAAAAAAAGGTTTATTTACCCTTTCCCCTGTGCTCCTCCACCCGTCTCTAAGAAATAGGTTGTGTTTCTATTTCCAGTGGTTTGCAGTGCATGATTCATCCCCTTTACAGACCCTAAGGCACAGGATATATATGATAGGCTCATAGTTCAGTGGAAAGAGCTCAGGTTACAGTCAAGGGGCTATCTCTTAAACCTTGGCTCCACCTTGTGGTAGCTATGTGATGTAAGCAAGTTACTACAATGTAAGTTTCTTCATCTGTGAAATTGATATCATACTACCTATCTCACAGAAATGTTATCTTAAATTTAAAGTATGGGCCTTGTGGTAGGTACTTATTTCAAGAAAGTGACTATCTGAGGCAGATAGAGCTGAGTTCAGTATGTGCTGCTCAAAATTTGGTTCTGCCCATTGTATCTGGCTGTCTCCATGTCATTCACTGGACAACGCGGTGTTTGAAGAAAAGAGTCAATGGTTACTTTGAGAACACTTCTTGGTTTTTTTGTTTGTTTTGTTTTGTATTCCCAAAAGGTGGAAGCAATCCATTGCCACCTGGAAACTAAGAGAACGGAATTGCCTAGAAAAGGTACTGATATTAAATGGGACAGTTCCTTTCAAAGGAGATATTTGTGGGCAGTGGGCCCTTGGAGCTTTCCAAAAAGTCTGACTTTAGGTGTGCAAGAGTCCTCTCATTTCAACAGGCTCTTCTGGAACCTGCCTTCCCTTAGTCCAGATTCAGGTCAACATAGACCTCAACTTTTTGTTCATGTAAGAGAGAGGGTGAGCCGGGCGCGGTGGCGCAAGCCTGTAATCCCAGCGCTTAGGGAGGCTGAGACAGGAGAATCGTGAGTTCAAAGCCAGCCTCAGCAACAGTGAGATGCTAAGCAACTCAGTGAGACCCTGTAAAACATAAAAAACACAAAATAGGGCTGGGGATGGGGCTCAGTGGTTGAGTGCCCCTGATTTCAATCTCCGGTACCAAAAAAAAAAAAAAAAAGAGAGAGAGAGAGAAAGAGAGAGAGAGAGAGGGTGGTTTGGGGTTCTTAGAATCCTGGAGAAGAAAACAGTTAGAGCTGGTATAGGAGTCCCAGAGGTAGTCCCTGGTGAGGGACGGATATAACTCCTGCTGTTCCTCAATCAGGTGTTATTAGAACCATTCTAATGTTAAGGAAATTGAGGCTCAAAGAAATTAGGTCATGTGCCCAAGTCCACACTGCACATGAAGGATGGAGTCAGGATCAGAATCCAAGTTTGTCCTACATCAGTCCTGTAGCACTTAACTCCTGCCAGGTACTGAGTATGCAACCTTGGTGACTCACACAGTTTTAGGACCACAGAAGAATGGCATGAGGAGGGCGGTGGCAGAGTGTCTTTGATCTCAGGCTTCCCTTTCAGGAAACTCCAATTAAAGTGTTCTTTTTTTTTTTTTTTTTTTTTTTGGTACCGGGATTGAACCCAGGGAGGCTTACCCACTGAGCCACATCCTAGCCTTTTCAAATATTTTATTTAGAGACAGAGTCTCGCTGAGTTGCTTAGGACCTTGCTAAATTGCTGAGGCTGGCTCTGAACTCCTGATCCTCCTTCCTTAGCCTCCAGAGCTACTGGGATTACAAAGGCGTGCGTGACCTCACCCAGTTCTGCTAATCTTCTAACACCCACGTGGACTTGAAGCAGCTGGCGTTCAAGTGCCAAGAGGCCCCTTCTCTCCCAGTCGGAGTCCCAGGAAGGCATTCATATGTATGAACCACTACAGCACCTGTCATTTTGGATCCATCTCCCGAATAAGTCCCTTAGAAAACATGGCGATGCCAGCTTCACCGTTTGTTTCCAAAAGCCGTATGATGTGCTTTCCTCGTTTAGTCAAGCTAACCTTACCAAATAAGGTACCGTGAAGGCTGTACCCTTTAGGTCGCCCTGAAGTACTAAATAAGTACTATAGCACTTCCCACTGGAACTTGCGTTGGAGCTTCGTGCCAGGCTATATTTTCGCGCTCGCTGATAGGTCAGTTCTAGTCAATCCTCTAAACAAGATGCGTTGGTGATTGGGTCTTAGAGGACCGGGACGTTTGAATGGCTCTTGCGTGGGAGAAGCGGGAAGCCCTTGGGGTTAGCGATACTGTGGGTACCGGGTGAAAAGGCCCCAGTAGATTCGCGCCTTGCTCGGTGGCACAGCCTGTAATCCCAGGGACTCGGAAGACTGAGGCGGGAGGATCGCAAGTGACACCTGGCTCAAAATAAATAAAAAGGGCTAAGGGTGTAACTCGAGGGTAACACGCCCCTGGGCACTGCAAACAAAGCAAAAACCAAAGAAAGACGCATTCATTGGCCTCCATAACTTTGAGAAGTGTCCTGTGTCTTCCCTCACTTGCAAAGGAATGACCAAGGGTGCAGTACAAGAACCCAGGGTCTCTCTGCATCTAGGAGATCGCAAACGTGCTCGGCGCCTCCCAATTCCCGACCTCGAATCCCAGCTGCACTAGTAGAGAATGTCAAACATCCCCCTGCCTCCAGAATCCCAGCCCGATTATGTGCTGATGGAATCTGAAACTCATGTGCGAGCTTGATTCTAAGAAATCCTCAATAGAGGCTGGGTGTGTTTTTGTTGGTTTTTTGTTTTGTTTTTGTTTTATACCGAGGATTGAACCCAGAGGCGCTTAACCGTGAGCCACATTCCCAGCCCCCTTTATAAATTTTATTTAGAGACAAGGTCTCGCTAAATTGTTTACGCTGGCTTTCAACTTGCGGTCCTCCTGCCTCAGCCTCCGGAGTGCCGGGAAAATAAATACATTTAAAAAAAATTCTCAGTAATAGTTCCTTTTCTCCTGTAAAATGGGAGGATGTTGACCCCAAAGATCAATGCAAAATATTTCTACAAACAAAAATAATTGTTGAAGTCAAATAAAAAATGTGCGAACAGTTAAAATGAGATGTCCAAAATAGACAAACCTATAGAACGACTAGGGGAAGGGCAAATGAATGCTAATGGATATGGAGTCTCTCTGTTTTTGTGAGACTGGGGATTGAACCCAGTGCCTCACACACGCTAGGAAGTGCTTTACCACTGAGCCACATCTCGAGCCCCTGGAGTTTCTTTAAGGGATAATAAATGTGTGCTAAATTGCTTGCAATTGACACTGAAATCTTGATCCTTGGGTCTGTTGCCATTACAATAATGAGGACAATATTTTGAAAAAAAAAAAGGAAAAGCCGTATTGATTTGTCAGCAAAGGAGAAACACAGGGAACTCTTGTCCCAGAGGCTATGATTCTCCCTGCCAGGGGGAAGATAGGAATTTTAAAAGAGTAATACAAGGGCTGGGATCCAAATTTTATCAGTAGATATAATTAATTAATGTCCATCAAGTGACCTTCAAAGAGTCATTGCTCGAGTTCCCAGGTTTGGAGTTTCTTTTTTCTTGTGGACAGTGACACTCTTCCGGACTGCGAAGAACATAGTTGCTTAGCCTGGGAGAGGAAAAATTTCAGTCTTGTTTCCTTTGCTGTTAGGGAAGGAAGGCGGGTGGGGGAGGATGACATCTATTTTAAAATAAGCTGTCTGCACTGGAACAGCAAGGTTTATATTCAAAGTATAAAGTGGACCCCTCCCTTATATGATAATGCTAACACAAAGGTCCATTGAACTGTGTACTTAAAATAGGTGAACTATGTGGTATGTGAGTTCTAGCTTAATAAAGCTGTTTCAAAATGTGTGAAAGTTCTTTGTAATTTCACTAAAACTTTGGGGCACTTTACAAACTTTCACCACCCAGTTCCCTGAAGCGAGTAGCATTTAAAAAGGGAACACAGCGAGGCACAGAGGCATATGCCTATAATCTCAGCACTTGGAGGTTGAGGCAGGAAGACTGCAAGTTCAAAGCCAGCCTCGGCAATTTAGTAAGACCCTATCTCAAAAATCAAAAAAAAAAAAAAAGGCTAAGCAACTCAGTGAGACCCTGTCTCTACATAAAACACAAAATAGGGCAGGGGATGTGGCTCAGTGATCAAGTGCCCCTGAGCTTAATTCCTGGTACCAAAAAAAATATTAAAAATTAAAAAATAAAGAGCTGAGGATGTGGCTCAGTGGTAGAGTGCCCCTGGGTTCAATACCCAGAACCAAAAATAAATATAAAAATTAAATTAAACTAAAAATTAGTTTCACATAGCATGCCTGCAACATCCACTTATTCACATTTAACAAATCTTCATGGAGTCAACCGTAGTGACACTTGGCAGTTCCCACTTTTTTTTCTGACTATGTTTTTCTTCTGAATTGACCTTCACTGGACCCTGAATGATCCTTTCACTTCCCAATCTTGGTGATCCTTCCCCAGATGCTGATTTTTTTTTTTTTTTTTTGGTACTAAGGATTTAACCCAGAGGGCCTTTTTGCCACTGAGCTACATCCTCAACCTTTTAAATATTTTATGCTAGGGTCTAAGTTGCTGAAGGCCTTGCTAAATTACTGAGACAGGCCTCAAACTTGTGATCCTCAGTCTCAGCTTCCTGAGTTGCTGGGATTATAGGTATGTGCCATGGTCCGAGCTGAACCTAGAGCTTTAAATTGGTGGCCCTAAACCAGTGGCTCCCAACATGGGTAGTGTCACCCCCTAGGAGGTGTTTTGTGAATTTATGGGAATATTTTCTGGTCTGCGTTTTACTTACTAAATGGTCCAGGTTGGCCTCAAACTTGCACTATCCTGCATTAGCCTCCTGAGTTGCTGGAATTAGAGGCATGTGCCACCATGCCTGGACAGATATAAATAAAAAGACTTCCCTTTATTTGTCCTTTAGGATTATATTTTTCTTTTTTCATTTATCTTTGTTGTTATTGCTATTCCAGGGATTGAACTCAGGAGCGCTACACCACTGAGCTACATCCCCAGCACCCTCTCCCCATTTTTTTGTTTTTTGTTTTTTGTTTTAAGAAAGGGTCTTGCTAAGTTGCTTAGAGTCTAAGCTGCTGAGGCTGGTCCCAAACTTGTGATCCTCCTGCATCAGCTTCCTGAGGCGATGGAATTATAGGTGGGCACTATTTTTAATTTTTCTTCTTTTTCTTGCTCCTTTCTTCTATTAACAGGTCAACTGTGTAACACACACACATTTATATGTGTGTATATATATATATATTTTTTTCACCCCTAGGAATTGAACTCAGGGGGTGTTCCACCACTGAGCCATATATTTTTAATGAGTTCATTATAGTTGTACATAATATTTGGGTTCATTTTGACATAATTATACAACTATGGAATATAATTTGCTCCGATTCAATCCCCAGTGTCCATACCTTCTTAAATTTTTATTTTGAGACAGGATCTTGCTAAATTGCTGAGGCTGGCCTCGAACTTCCAATCTTCCTGCCTCAGCCTCCCAAGTAGCTGGAGTTATAGGCATTTGCCACAGTACCTAGCTTAGATATTCTACTTTATTTCATGCTAAGATGCTAGTATATTTGTTGATATATTAAGTCTGGTCCAATCAGGAAGAAGAAACTACAGGGTAATTTAAATAAGGAAAAGTTTAATACAAAAATGATCAACTAGCCGGGCGCGGTAGCTCACGCTTGTAATCCCAGCACTTAGGGAGGCTGAGACAGGAGAATCGCGAGTTCAAAGCCAGCCTCAGCAATGGTGAGGCGCTAAGCAACTCAGTGAGACCCTGTCTCTACATAAAACACAAAATGGGGCTGGGGATGTGGCTCAGTGGTCGGGTGCCCCTGAGTTCAATCCCTGGTACCAAAAAAAAAAAAAAAAAAAAAAAAAAAGATCAACTATAACAGGGAATTAAAGAAATGAAAGATTGGATTGTGTATCATTTTTCTGAGTAGAATCTCTTCCCTTGCCTTTTTCTAGGTGGTTGCTGGTAATCTTGCTGGCAATCTTTGGCATTCCTTGGCTTGTATCAGATGTACCACTTCAATCTCTGCCTCTGTCGTATGGTATATTCTCGGCACATTTGTATCTTCACATTGCAGTCTCCTTTTTATGTGTGTGTTCAAGTTTCCCTTTTCTTTTCTTTTCTTTTCTTTTTCTTTTTTTTTTTTTTTTTTTTTTTGTATGTGGTACTGGGGATTGAACTCAGGGGTACTCGACCACTGAGCCACATCCCCAGCCCTATTTTGTGTTTTTTTAATGTAGAGACAGGGTCTCACTGAGTTGCTTAGTGCCTCGCTATTGCTGAGGCTGGCTTTGAACTCACGATTCTCCTGTCTCAGCCTCCCTAAGTACTGAGATTACAGGCTTGAGCCACCGCGCCCGGCTCAAGTTTCCCTTTTCTTATAAGGACACACCAGTCATTGGATTAGGGCCCATCCTAATCCAGTATGATCTCATTTTAACTACATTTGCAAAGACTTTATTCCCAAATAAAGTCACATTCATAGGAACTGAGGGGGAGGGCAAAATTCTGTCCACTATAGATAGTAAGCAGTGAAGAGAAATTTAAATACTGCAAGAATAGCAGATATAAGGAGCAGCCACTATCTCTCATACTGAGACAGAGCATCCAGGAAAAAATCCTCCATCCTTCCTGGGGCTGATCTAGAACTTTCTGGAGAGGACACAGAAATGGCTGGAGCGCCCTTCTGGTGGAACCTGCTGGAAATCTTCCCCCTAGGGTGCCAGGAAAAGCTGTTCATGGGATGGTGTCTCACCAGAGGCACTTTGTAGTGGAGTCACTACAAAGCCATCCGAGAAGGTACTAGGTTGAGATGCTGGCCATTGGAGGCTGTTGACCACTGTGCAGGGGCTGCAGGATAGAACCCATTCGTGCTGCAGGATAGAACCCATTTGTACTGCAGAAGCCTGCCAGTAAAGCTCACTGGAACCAGGAAGCAACTCTCTTTCTTCCTGCAATGTTTTTCTAGCAGTCTATTGACAACGTTTAACACGATGCCAGCTGGCAGAGAAAAAATATTTCAAGGGACCAGATCCATTTTCACAGAGCAGGAAAGGGGTGGGGGCGGAGAAAATGAATGAATTTGAGGGCTGGGAATGTAGCTTAGTTGTAGAGTGCTTGCCTAGCATGTGGGAGACCCTGGGGTTGATTTCCAGCCCTTAAAAAAATGGAGATGAGGGGTAATACATTGATAACAGACATCATAATGTACTATTGTTTCAGATATTAATAGGCAGCTCCCTTCACTCTTCTTTGTTCTCTCTCCAACATCCCAACCTCCTTCCCTCCCAACATCTTCATTAGTTTTACCATCACTTTACCTTCAGCTCTTCCAAACTTGAGCCCTGCCTACAATCCCCCTGTTGGAAAAAAGTAGGGATGGACAAGGATGGGACTGGCCACAAGTGGTTCTCTGCTCTGGCGAAGAGGAGATGGACCATAGGCAGGACCAAATTTCTCAGATTAAAAATAATAATCACAATCTGAAGTAGCTGACCAGAGTAGAAAAGCCCCCAGAAGTGGGGCTTCAGTGTTCATCAAAGGACTTAAATTGGGCAGGAATGTGCATAAACCTGGCTAAATTAAATACCACAGAAGACTGAAGTTGCTGGAAGCATCAGAACTGATGGCAGTCTCATATATAGAGGTATAAATGCAGGGATACCAACTCTTAACTCTCAGGGGTCAGGCATGTCTCTCCCCAGGACATAGTGCCTGAGAAGTGTTGAAATATTGTTGAATGGATTAGTGCAAACCAGAACAGCAACCCAAACCCAAGGCTTCCTATTATTTCTCAGGTGTGGTTCTTGGCAAAGGGCTAAAATGGGCCCATTCCACTCATCTTGATACCTTGTAGCCACAACCCCATCCACTCTACCCTGGCTATTTTGGAGCTCAGGCTAGTGGGTTTTATACAGAAAGGTCTCCAGCAGCTAGCTGGACCCAAAGGGGCAGGGCACTCAGAGCAAAAACAAGCAGTTGTTTATTGTTTGCAGTACTGGGGACTGAACCCCAGTGGTGCTCCACCATTGAGCTACATCCCCAGGCATTTTTTTATTTTGAGACAGAGTCTCACTAAATTGGTAAGTTGGTCTTGTGATCCTCACTTGGCCTCCCAAATTGCTGGATAATATAGGTGTACACCACTACACTTGGCTAAGAAGCAGCAGGGTTTTTTTTTAATATTTATTTTTTAGTTGTACGTGGACAGAATGTCTTTATTTTATTTTTATGTGGTGCTGAGGATCGAACCCAGTGCCTCAAGCATGCTAGGCGAACACACTACCACTGCGCCATAACCCCTGCCCCAGCAGCAGGTTTTTAATCATCCTTTTTTGGAGGTGGGTACTGGAGATTGAACCCAGGGGTGCTTTACCACTGAGCTACATCCCCAGCCATTTTTGGAGATAGGGTCTCACTAAGTTGCTGAGGCTGGCCTTGAACTTGCAATCCTCTTGCCTCACCCTCCCTAGCCACTGGGATGACAGGCATGTGCCATTGCACCCAGCTTCTCCCCCCCCCACCTCTCTCTGTGTCTGTTCTCTTGCTGTTCATCATCCAAGTGTATTTTGAGATGGTCATGATAGGGCTTATTGTTCCTATACTATACATAAGACCACTGAGGCCAAAAACAGTTAAGAAGATGGGAGATCCAGGTGTCTAGTTTCTGAAGAAAAATAACTAAAATGCACCAACAGCCCATCAGCAGCCCCACTGGAGTTTATGTGAACCATTCAGCATACACTGGTCACGTGCTGTAATATATAGCCAGATGGTAGGTAAAGTAGGAGTAGTTGAAATGGGAGTCACAAAAAGGGCAGCATCCAATTCCGTGAAGCCATCAGTGCTCACCCTCACCAGCCTAGACTAAGGGCTGGGACTGCTACAGTCTACCCTAGACTTCAACTTTACGAACTCTATGCCCTAAGTTAGGATCCCAGGGTTGAGCCCTATCTACCAAATTCTCAGCCCCCAGGCCTTTTCCGTAGGCTACTTCCTTTACTCTTAGTGTTGATGAGACTTCTGGCAACCTAGAGAATCAAAAATCAGATTAGATTTGCTCTGCTCGTGAAGGCTTTTCCTGCCCTGGGGCCTAGAAAGGACCTGTGTGTTTAAACTCAGGATTTATCAAGGCTGAGAACACTCTAGGCACTCACAACTGGATGAAGCATTTCTTTAGGCACCACACAGCCAACTGGATCCAGGAAAGATAATGCCTCTAGGTGGAAGAGCTGTTGCCTACTCACACCCTCACACTAGAAATCTCATAAAGAATTTCCAGAGGACCCAGCAGACTTCCTGTCACAAAGAGAGGTTTGTGGTGCTAGGGATTGAACCCAGGGCTCTTATATATGGGAAGCAAGCACTCTACCAACTGAGCTATATCCCCAGCCCTGACAGCACTTTCATCTGGAAGAGAGTCCTTGGGGACAGAGTTGGAGAATCTTCACTTTCCACATTGCTGGTAACCAATTCTATTCTTTCCATATCATTCTTTTTTTTTTAATTGTTTCAGTTGTAGATGGACACAATATCTTTATTTATTTATTTTTATGTGGTGCTGAGGATCGAACCCAGTGCCTCACGCATGCAAGGCAAGGGCTTTACCACTGAGCCACAATCCCAGCCCCTCCATATCATTCTTTTTTGAAAAATTGTTTTTATTTAGTTGTAGATAGACACAATGACTTCATTTATTTATTATGTGCTGCAGAGGATCGAACCCAGTGCCACACACACGCTAGACAAGCACTCTACCACTGAGCCACAACCCTAGCCCCCTCTTTCCATATCATTCTATTTCGTTACTTTCATCACTCAGTCTCCCGAAATAAAATTATTCTAGACTGAGCGGTGCCTCTGCACTTTGATCTTAAGCCCAGGACTCTAGGCTTCAAGGCTCTCTTGTTTTATTAAGAAAAGAAGGTATGCTTTGGAACAGGGAATCCTGGAGAACTAGCGGAGGCATGGACTTTAAGTGGTGAGGACGCCTTCACAGTGTGAGAAAACGGTATATGCCCAATTCCTCCCCACCAACAGTCTGACTCCTGCTAAAAACTCCATGATGCAATTTCTCCAAAACGCGAGATCCCATCTCTGATCCCTGAGTATTTACGCCCTGCGCCAGGGTTCCTGACAAGAACAGGAACAGAAGGTTCCTCCTGAGAGAGGCTCAGGAAAAAAGAGGGAAGACGAACTGGCCCCACCAAGCAAACTAAGGTGGGGACTCGCAATGGAGCCCCTGTGGTGAGCTCTTTGAGTGGTAAGCGGACACCTCCACTCCACGCCAGTAAGAAACATACAAAACTCAGGCGAAATGAAGCTCAACGTGCCCAACCTCTTCCCAACTTCGGCTCGGCCCAATTTCTCCAAGACACAGTGCAAAAACGAAGCCTGAGGCTGCACCTGCCCTGGTGTTCGGGTGTTCGGACTCAGGGTCCCAGCCACTCCCTCCCAAACTCAGATCGGTGAGTTTGAGCCATCTGGTCCAGGGCTGGGTAGAATGCTGGGTAGAATGCTTCTGATGGAAGAACCCAGGACCGTGCCGCAATCAGCCTCAAATGAGGCCTCTCTAGGATGTTGGGAATTTCACAAATCGTTAGCAGTCAGTCGACGTTTATTGGCCTAAGAACGAAATAACCGGAAGATGCCCTTAAAAAACGTGGAGGCACCCCAGCTTCACTATGGTTGTCTCAGCAGCTCAAGAAATCTGGCATAGTATGTAGCTGCTAACTGGCCTTCGGAAAACATGACGCTGTCGCGTCCACTAAGGTTCAACCTGGGCTACGATATTTGCCCTCAACTATAATGGCGGTGCTGCCTAATTTGGCCTCTTGCCCCTAGGGATGATGGCCACTAGGCGGCTTCACTTAGTTTCTTACCACCCCGGAAGACCGGGACCGGCGATTGGGCGGTGCCCCAAGACTCCGAGAAGAAGGCCCCTGGTGGTTGGGCAGCGTTGGGTAAGGCTGGTTTTAAAGGAGTCGGAGGTGGGAGCTGTCGAAGACCCGGGATCTGCGGGAGGCGGCGGTGAGCGGCGCGCGGGGGAGGGCATGGAGCTGCTGGAGAGCGGGCAGCGGGGGGTGGGGGGGGCGGGATGGGAAGCGTTTGAACGATCTGGTCCCGGGCTGCGTAGAACACTGGGAGGGGATATGGGCCAGGTAGCCCGGAGGGTGGGATGGTGTCTGTGGGCGGGACCTCCTGGGTTTGGAGTGGAGTGGGTATCTGCTTGACAGTGGATCCCCCGAGATCCAGACTGAGTTCTGCGATGCCAAAGCTCCGGCCGCCCCCGTTGGAGTGGAGCTTTGCAGAGCTAAAGCTCACAGGGGGAGGAGGAACGTCGCGCGGCGTCTGATTGGCGGAACCGCGCTGTAGGATTCTTTCCGCAGGAATTCGGTCTAAGGGATCTGGTGGGAGGGAGGATCTTCGGTGTGTGGAGAGTATTGCTTTGGAATCCTCGGCTACTCGCCGGGAAGGGAGGAGAATGGCTGAGGCATCCAGAGGAAACGAAGCCTCCCAGGACCGGGATCCCAGCGGATCCCGGGGAATCTCAAGGCAGAATCTTAAGGGACAAAGGCTCTGGGAGGCTAGGACCGTGGGAGAACTGGGGCCTCTGCAACCCAGAATCTCGCGGCAGGTGCCAGGCAGAGCACGAGTGAACCGCTGATCAAGGCGGCAGCAGCGGGAGTACACCCGCCCCGGGCTGCCAGCCGGGGGCGCCCTTCAGCGCCCCAGGGCTCCAGTCCGTGGGTTACCGGGAGCAGCGGGAGGACCATGAAGGGCGGAGGCCCGGGGGAGGGGCTGGCCCTCACTCCCCGCTCCCCTGCTCCCCCCTTGCCCCAGGCCGCAGCCTGGCATCCCCCAGGGACCCCCCGGAGCCGCCGCTTCCCCCATGGACTTGCCTGGGGACTCCAGGTGAGAGCGCACCCCGCCCGCCTGTCTTGAGCCCGGGAGACGGGGTTCCTGGCGGCTGTACCGGGAAACTACGGCGCAAATGACAGTTTCAGGCGACCGTCCTCTGCTTCTTTCACCCTCCAGCTCGTCTAGCCCGCCGAGTTTGTGCCGTCAGCCCCTAGCTCGATCATTATGGGAAGCCAGGAGCCCAAAACGGCCAAGGCTGCAGCCCGTGGGGGCCCCTTCACCCCTGGAAAAGGCCTCTCGGCGGGTCCTGGCCGTGGTGCTAGAAGATGTCATGGCTGCCCACATGGTGAGCCCCCTGAACTGAAAGACTCTCTTTGCCCCTCATGTCACTCCTCAGTACCAAAGTCAGACTAGATTCCTTAGGAATATACAAACACCTCATTCTCTTTCCTATGGCCCAAGCATCTTCCCTAATGCTGCAGTTCTGCACGGTTCCCGCTTCAGCCTAGAAGTGAGCAGGGTCTCCAGTGCTCATACCTTCCCTACTTCACAATTTCTGTGGCTGGAACCACATTCCTACAGCTTTCAAATATGAGAAATCCTTCTGCTTTTTTCCCTGGGGAAGCATACTGGGGTCCTTGGCTCCATTGCACAAATGAGGAAACTGATACCCAAAATAAGGCAGTGACCCACCTAAGATCACCCTCTCTCATTTCTCCAAACAACCTGGTTGAGATTACCCACATTCCACACCTGCTGTTGAAGATCTCTAATACTGGCCCTTAATTCAGACCAGCTTCCTTCTTCTTTGGGTATTTGAGTAAATTCTAGCCATGATCTTTGTCACCTCTGTGGCTAATGGACTGTTAGGCAAAGGGAGACACTGTCCAGTCCAACCTCATTCCATCACCTTGTTCTTTTTTTTTTTTGTACTGGAGATTGAACTCAGGGGCACTGGACCACTGAGCCACATCCCCAGCCCTATTTTGTGTTTTATGTAGAGACAGGGTCTCATTGAGTTGCTTAGCGCCTCACCCTTGCTGAGGCTGGCTTTGAACTTGCAATCCTCCTGTCTCAGCCTCCCAAAGTGCTGGGATTACAGGCTTGCACCACAGCTCATCACCTTGTTCTTGATACCTCTCTCTCTTTTAGGTCCCCCTGGTCCCTCAAGAGGAGAACTCCATTCCACAGCAACACAGCAACCTTCAAGATTCTGTCTGCAGCCAGTCACGTGCCTCACCACCCCAACAGGTCAAGTGGCCTTCACAGGCCAGGTGAGCATGGCAGGATGGGGAGTCAGCTGGGAACACAGCTGAGCACACTGATATTTTTGTTCCCTTCCTAGGCCTCCTGACCCACTGCATTTGTGCCGAGAACCCTTAAGTCGCATCCATCACCCCTCTTCCACCCTGAGGCGGCGACCAAGGACAACCCCTGTCCCAGAGGAGAGCCCTTTACCAAAGGTGGGCCAGGCCCCCCAACCTACCCTGGTGGTGATGCTGGAAGACATTGCTGGTCCCAGACTCCCAGCTGAGGTATGAGAACTTAGGGAGAGGATGTCGGGGGTTTAGCTGGGGCACTCCAGCAGGGACAGAAGAGAGAAATAAGAAGACTAACTCTTCCCAGCACTTAGGGAGGCTGAGACAGGAGAATCGCGAGTTCAGAGCCAGCCTCAGCAACGGTGAGGCGCTAAACACATCAGTGAGACCCTGTCTCTACATAAAACACAAAATAGGGCTGGGGATGTGGCTCAGTGGTCAAGTGCCCCTGAGTTCAATTTCCAGTACCAAAAAAAAAAGAAAGAAGACTGACTCTGGGTTAAATTTTTTTCAGGGCAAGAACCACAGCATTTTAGGTAGCATCTAAACCTGAGCAAAAATTATATGAGAAAGTCTTGGGTATGAACCTAAGCAGGTAGCTGGGGGCTGAAAGAGTCAGGACATAGAGAACTAAGGAAGCCAAAGAGAGCTTCCTGCCTCTCCACAAATATCCTTTGTTTATATCCAGGACTTCATGGATGGGAGCCCCACCTTCGTCGTCCCATCACAAAGGTGAGAGGGCTGGGGAAGGGATTATCAAGGTAGCCAGGCAACAGCCATCATCCAGGTAGCCAGAGCTAGAGACAACAGGATTTACTCTCCAGCCTTCCTTGTAGCACCTTTAGAAGCCTTAAGGGACAGGAGAGCCATGCACAAACTTGTAATCCTAGAGACTTAGGAGGCTGAGGCAAGAGAATCACAAGTTCAAAGCCAGACTCAGCAATTTAGCGAGGCCCTAGGCAACTTAGTGAGACCCTGTCTCAAAAGACAAAATAAAAAGGGCTGAGGGGTGAGGCATGATGGCACATGTCTGTAATCCTAGCAGCTTGGGAGGCTGAGGCAGGAGGATTGAGAGTTCAAAGCCAGCCTCAGCAACAGCAAGGTGCTAAGCAACTCAGTGAGACCCTGTCTCTAAACAAAATACAAAAAAGGGCTGGGGATGTGGCTCAGTAGTTAAGCACCTCTGGGTTTAATCCCCAATATAAAAGAGTCAGGACATAGAGAACTAAAGAAGCCAAAGAGAGCTTTAAATAAGTAAAAAATAAATAAGTAAAAAATAAATAAATAAAAATAAATAAAATAAATAAATAAATAAGTAAAAAATAAGTAAAAAAATAAATAAATAAATAAATTTTTTTTATTTAAAAAAATAAAAATATAGTTCAGTGACAGTGTCCCAGGTTCCAAAGTACCCAAAGTTCCCCAGTACCCAAAAAAACAAAAACAAAGGACAGGGGAGGTGGTAGCTTAGGTGGGATCTAGACTTGGAAGTACTCACCCCTAGCCTTTACCTTGCCCCTTAACCCCAGAGTTGAGCCCATGGCAATGGTTCACCAGCTAATGCCTGCACCTGAGGACCTAGAACCTCCATTCCAGCCATCCACCCTTCCTGCAAACCCTCCAGAGAGCTCACCACCAGGTAAGACTCAGGTAGAGGACTGAGACTGGGAACTAAGATTTCTGGAAGTGTCAGGTGCAGAGGTGGCAGCAGGGTCCTCCCAGAGTAGAACATAGTGCATGGAAATGGGATTTAGATTTTAGAGACTTTGAAGTTCAGCTCCTAATTGTAGGACTTAATTTTAAGGAGGGGGTGTATTCCTCTGTGAATAAAAACTATTCTTTGGGACAGAGGCCAAGGCTACTAAGTTAGGGCTTAGACACCCACAGCTGAGGAATGCCTACCTGTGACCCTCTCCTTTCCTTAGCCCCAGATCCTGCTCTGGAGCGCCCATCGACCCCACCACCGTCCAGTCTTTTACGCCCCCGCCTCAGTCCCTGGGGCTTGGCCCCTCTCTTCCGCTCCGTCCGCTCCAAGCTGGAGAGTTTCGCTGACATCTTCCTCACACCCAACAAGACCCCACGGGCCCCGCCCCCATCACCTCCTATGAAGCTGGAGTTGAAGATTGCCATCTCAGAGGCTGAGCAGTCCCAGGCTGAGGGCACTGCATCCGTTAGTCCCCGGCCCCCCATCCGCCAGTGGCGGGCTCAGGACCATAATACCCCAGCACCTCTCCCTAAACTTTCTCTGGGCCGAAGCCACTCCTGCCCTGATCTGGGGCCTCCTGGCCCAGGTACCTGCACCTGGCCCCCTGTTCCACCCCAAACAAGCCGGTCCAGGCCCCGGCGACACACTGTGGGTGGTGGGGAGATGGCCCGAGCCCCACCACCCCCTCGGCCCTGTCTCCGGAAAGAGGTCTTCCCTCTTGGAGGAATGGTAGCCTCCCCTTCTCTCACCACATCTTGCTCGTCCACTGCATCCACTTCCTCCTTCTCCGAACCAGCAGAACCCAGGTAGTGCACTCAATAAACACTTGAAGCCCTGGGCATAGCCTGGGTCCAGCTTTCTTCCTTAAGTATCCAGTGGGCAGGAGATGGGGATATTGCTGTGAATCTTATTTGTTCCTGAGCATTGACCTTCTCTGCAGATTGGGCTCAACCAAGGGGAAGGAGCCAAGAGCTTCAAAGGACCAGGTGCTTTCAGACCCTGAGACCAAGGTAGGATTACAGATGAGGGGAGGAGACAAATGGAAGCCTGAGCCCATTGCACTCTTTCAACACCTGCACCATTTTTGCAGACTATGGGAAAGGTTTCTCGATTCAGAATACGCAAGACACCAGTCCGTCCTCAACTAAACCTTACACCAATGGGGCTGCCTCGACCAATCAGGTGAGAGATCCACTGGGCAGGGAGCTGCCTTGGTCAAGCAAGTGGAGGCTCATGTCCCCTGAAGTATGGCTTTATCTCCTCTCAGGGAGCACAGTCCAGCCTGGAGGAGTCAGTTTGGCATGGACATGGTTTGTGCTTAGAACTTCCTGTCTGCCTCACACAGCACTCCTGGCCCTGGCATGATCCAGAAACTGAAATACAGACCAGGCCTTACCTAGCCCTTCTTCAGGCCCCACGGGCCCAAGGTTTCTCAGTGGCCTCTGCTCTTTGCTCCCAGGTTAAACAAGAAGGAGTTCAGCTTGGAAGAAATTTATACCAACAAGAATTATCAATCACCCACAACGAGGAGGTGAGAAACTTTGAAAGCTTGAGGGTGGTAGAGGAAGGCTGGAACCAGTGGCCTGTTGGTAAACAGCTCCTCTCCCTACCTGGTCCAGGACCTTTGAGACCATCTTTGAGGAACCCCGGGAGCGCAACGGGACTCTGATTTTCACCAGCTCAAGGAAGCTCCGGCGGGCTGTAGAATTTCGGGACAGCAGCCTTCCCCGATCCCGGCGGCCAACCCGTGGCATCCGGGCAGCAGCTAGCAGGACCTTTACTCCCAACCTGGTACCCAGCCCGGATGTGGGACCCCTGCTGCAGCAGCGGCTGGAGGAGCTAGATGCCTTGTTCCTGGAGGAGGAAGAAATAGATGGGGAGCAGCCCCATCAACCCTAGAAGCTCAGTTTGTCCATCCATCTGGAAGGAGGGGAAACCTCTGAGGCAGTTATATTTTTTTCTCTATATTTCTAGTAAAGTTTTCGATATGTTTCTGATTCTTTTGTGTCTATAGCTGAGTTTGAGACTGATTGACAATACTGACTGATATTTCTGTGTTGGCTCCCCCAAAGAACTACACTTTTTTTTTTTGGTACCAGGAATTGAGCCTAGGGACATTTAATCATTAAACCACATCCCCAACCCCTTTTTATATTTTATTTAAAGACAGGGTCTGGCTGAGTTGCTTGGCTGCCTTTGAATTTGCAATCCTCCTGCCTGCGGGGGTGGGGGTGAGGGTGGGTGGGGTGGGTTGGGATTACTGGGGGTTGAGATTATGCCCGCCACACCTGGCCCCCCAAAAGACTAGGAAAAGGGAGAGGGGATTATGCCAGAAGAGATGAGAAGGGTTTGGGGCAAAGAAAAGATGGAATGATCATTGGATATGCTCTCTTGATTTGAGAATTCTGTGTGGAGGGGTATTTTGAAACAGCTCCAGATGATACCAAAACCTGGGATCCTAGTCAGGGTCCTCTCAGTTCACTTATATGGAGTCTGAAAGGCCCAGAGTAGACTAAGTCCTTGATCAAGATGGCCCTGAATTCCTCCCAACATGCAAGACAAGACCTGCTGCTGGATTCAAGAGCTAAGAGCAACCAGCATAACAACCTATGACAAGTAGTCCTTGTCTGAGGGAATTATAGCCAATTTACAGATGAGAAAGCAAGGTAAGCATGTGAGAGCTATCTCCACATTAAACCAGAGGTTAGAGTGACACTCATATTTAGAGGCCAGAGCAGTGGCCAGAGGAGAGATTCTAGAACAGATACCCAGCTGTCTACTTCAGTTCCCCAGCTTTCTGTAAAATGGGGCAAATAATTACCACATGAGTTAACATGAGAAAGTGCTCAGCACACACGTGCAGTGTTTTTTGTTAGCTCTCAGCGCAGGCCAGCACTTTTTAAAAAATATTTATTTTTTAGTTGTAGGTGGACAGAATATATTTTATTTTTATGTGGTGCTGAGGATCGAACCCAGTGCCTCCCGCGTGCTAGGCGAGCACTGTACCACTGCGCCATAACCCCAGCCCAGCATTCTTGACCTGAACAGTAGCTGGACACAATCTCGATCCCGCAAGTCTGGCACTCGCAAAGCAAGCGGGGCCATCCCGCGCCGCTTGAGTGATCGGCCTTAGAGACCCACTGGAGGTGGCATCACCATGCGCGTGCGCTAAACGCCAAGCGGCAGAAAGGCAGACACGACGTAACTGGTTGCCGAACTGCACCTTCCTCAGCCACGCGCCGCCCAGCGGCCAACTGCCCTCTAAACTCTGGCACTGCACCTCAACTCCTTTCCTTGATGCCGTCAGAAGGCGTCCAATAAACGGAGAGCAGGAAGAGGCGGGGCCGTCTATGGGACCGCCCCAAACACCTACTTCTAACCAGTCGAGTCACAAGACTCGAGGAAGGGCGGAGCTAATCTGACGTAACCCAACCCGAGATTTGAGGGCGGTTACATATTGCCTATCCCTGGGAGTTTAACTCCGCCCTTCGTTTTGACGAATTCTTGCCAACCTATCAACGACTGAGCCTGTGGGGGGTGAGGGGAAGGGGGCGGGGAGTGGGAGGAGGCAGAGAGAGGAAGGAGGCGTAGGCTGAGGAGGAAGAGGGAGGAGGGGTAGGGAAGTCCTGGCGGAGAAGAGGCCCAAGACTCCAAAGGAGACAACGGGAGGGTGCGCTGGACTTTCCTCGCTCCCCAACGGCCGTTCCGGATTTCCTAAGGCACAAGTCAGACAGAGACGGAGGAAAGGAGGAAGAGACTTTTATGTCGGCGGACAGAGAAGCTCTACCCGTCACCGGTGCCTCACATCCGGGGCTTTGGAGGGCTGGCCCGGCGGCCCCGCCCCCCCCCTCGCACCTTTCATGGCGACCGGAGGCGGAGGCTGGAGGAGCTGGGCCCGGAGGAGGCCCCTTTAAATCTCCTTAAAGGGGTGGCCACCGAACTCGGCAGACTCTAACGCCAGCCTTAAAGGGGAAACGTCGAACAGAAGCTGACAAATTGAGAATTGTGCTGTTGGAAGAACTGGGGCGAGTGGGGTTTCCCACCTTTACCACCTCCTACGCAAGAAGTCCTTTAAATTCAGCTTAAAGGGGAAGTGGCCGTTTGTGGAGGACTAGAAACAAATTCCTGATCCCTTAAAGGGAGGGCCGGCTGTTTGAAGGACCCTGGACTCCTTAAAGGGGTGGCCTCTTTTAGCCGGAGGACTTGAGACACTTTTAAAGGGGAGGTCTGCGTTTCGGGTCGAGCTTTCGGCCCCTTTTAAAGGGGCGGCCCTTCCTCTTCCTCGGGGAGACTAGCCTCGACCCCTGGCAGGGGGCGGCCACCGCAGTAGGCCAGCCGGACAGTGTCGGGTCCTCTTAAAGGGGCCGGGGGCTGGACAACTTGAGGCCTCACCTTAAAGGGGCGGCCTCCCGTTTTCTCCGTCTTGGCCCAGTCGGCCCCACGGGGGGGGGCCCTCGGGCTTGTCGCCCCGGGGGCGGCGCCGGCTCTCGGGGCCTTGGCCTTGGGGCAAGCTCGGGGCCAGCGGATCTTGCTTTAAAGGGGAAGCCGTGGCCCTCTCGTCCCTGTGCAGCCGCCAGCGCCGCGCCTGCGACCCCAGGCCTGCCGACAGGCCGCTTCAGGCCCCGCCGCCTCCGGATGCGGCGCTGAGGGCCGTCACCATGGAGACGGCCGCGGCCCCAGGCCCGGGCTGGGCAGCTGAGGGGGAGCGGCGGCGGAGGCGCTGCTCGCGCCGAGACCGAGACCGAGAGCAGCGGCGCCGCCGAGGTCCAGGCGGCGACGCGCCCCGGGCCTTGTTGGCCGCCCCGCGCGGTTCTTCGTCCTCGTCGTCACCGCCACCGCCCACCAGGCCCTGGTCATCAGCTTCGTCTGGAGAACGGCCCGGGGGCCCGAGACGGCGGCGGCCCCGTCCTAGGCCTCGGCCCCCGCGACCCCGAGCTCGGAAGCGGCCCGCCGGCTCGGGCAGCCGCGGGGAGGAGGAGGAGGAGGAGGAGGAGGGGGGCGCAGACGACGGGGAAGCCGAGGAGGAGCCTGAGGAGGAGGAAGAAGAAGAGGAGGACTTGATCGATGGCTTCGCCATCGCTAGCTTCGCCAGCCTCGAGGCCTTGCAGGTGGGGCCTTATGGGGTTGGGGGCCTTTGGGGGTTTCAGAGGGCAGAGAGGAGGGTACTGTGCCTAGAGTGGGTGGGGTTGAAGGGGGGAATGCTGGCACCCCAAACCAGAGCAACCGGCTCCTCTGGCCAGGCCTCTGCCCCACCCTGGGGTGGGAGGAGGTAGAGCTAGTCTCCAGGGACCAACCAGGTTACCGGGCCTGAGAGGCACTTTGGCAGCTTTATCACCCCTAGAGAGATGGGGAGCTTTTCTTTTTCCATCCACTTCAGTCCCACCTCCTCCTCCACAGAAGGATGCATCTCTTCAGCCCCCAGAGCGACTGGAACATCGGCTGAAGCATTCTGGGAAACGGAAGAGGGGGGGCTCCAGTGGTGCCACTGGAGAGCCAGGGGACAGTTCTGATCGGGAGCCTGGCCGGCCCCCTGGGGATCGGGCCCGCAAATGGCCCAATAAGCGGAGAAGGAAAGAGGTGAGGTGTCCCAGATCCCCATCCTTTAACACTCTTCGGGCAGTGTCTTTAACATAGACTGGTTTTCTGTCAGCAGTGCATCCTAAACACTAACACTAACCTCAGACTCTAAGGGCTAATTTGAACCGCCAGCTTTCCCCTATGCAGGTCTGACCCAAGACTTGTCTACAGTCAGACTCACCTGTTTTTGTTTGGTACTACATTTGTTTCAAATGTGTTAATAATTTTAAGAGACACGTCAAAGGAACTTAGTTGAATCATAAATTAGATGTGGACCCTGCCCTTCCCTTGAGGTGGTGGCAGTTCAGTAGGAAAGAAAATTGTCAGCAAACACCTAGACTTAAGCTTGAGAAAGCTATACAAGGCCAGATCTGGGGAGAGGTGTGGAAGAGATGCTGCAGAAACCCACATGAGGAAGCCACTCATTCTGCCTGGGGGATGGGAGGAGGGTTGTGGTTAGGGAAAGCCCCCTAGGATGGCTTAGTCAGGCCCTGAAATGGTGAGAAGTTTGCTTAGAGGAGAAATGGAGAAAAGTTGTTCTTACATGCATAAATGTAAGAACTTGTATTTAGAAAATGACAAGAGAATGGGGGTGGACACTAGCCAGAGAAAGAGCTACAAAAAGAGGTTGAAAATAGATCATGAGGGACCTTGAATGCCTTGTTGGGAGTTGAGACTTCATCCAGTTGCCTGGCCAGTCAGCCTCCCTTACCTCTGGACTCTGGTCTTTCTCAGGCCTTCTCCCGTCACTCTCTGGAAGCTGGATACATAGTAAGTGCTATCTACCTGTCCTGGCTCCTCCCCCTTCTCTTTGGGCCTCACTCCTCTTCCCTATCCTGACATTATTTTCTTTTCCTTCTCCCCAGTGTGATGCGGAAAGTGATCTGGATGAGAGGGTGAGTGGGGCTAGAACTTGCTGGGTGGGCAGGGTACCAACTTGGAAGATGGACTGCAGCTTAAAGGCCTACATGCAACAGACAGCCTCATCTTGAGTGGGAAACATAGGTTAGGTTGAGCCTGGATTGGTCTTCTGGGAGAAAAATGGGGGGCTTGGGAGGGCAAGTGGCCAGCTAAACAGAAAAAGAAGGTCTTTGTCTTGGTGAGCCATCCTTTCTAAACCTCTTGGAGCTACCACTGATTCATAGGAATTCAGAATGACTGAAACAGAGATGGTCTTTCCTACTGGCCATTAGTTATCTCTTAACAGTTTGGGTTTCATGGATGAGAGTTTGAGCAGAGATGTTTGTCATGGCAGTAAGGACACTGCCATGTAATCAGTGTAGGAACTCATCTTTTAGAGGTATGTTTTAGTTTATGATTAGAGCTGATTTGTTTGATTTGTAGTAACATGTCCGAGCAGGTAGTGCTGTACACAGTTACTCCTCAAAGTAACTAAATTTGCATTTCCTGATGTGTGCCTTGTTTTCCCTCAAAAGTTGGCTGGACAGGGACTGTGGTGACGCAGAGTTGCCCATCTGGAGGGGATGGCCACTCTCCAGTTCTAGCTGACAGTTGCCACATGAGAATGGGGACTCATTCCCAGGAGAACCTGAGTCTGCATTTTTAATGAGGAATCTCCAGCTTTCAAAATCTTAGCAGTTAAAGATTTTTGCTAACACTGGTGGACCACACAATCTATAGATCAGTTTGTCCTTGGGGCCAGTAATTAGTGATATCTGACATTTTTGCTTTGATTTCCTGTTTCTCTCACACTTCAGTGCTGCCTTTATTCAGTTCTCCTTGCCTAGCAGATTCTTGGGCTCAGCTACTTCACTCCTTTCTCCAAGCTTAGGCCCCATAGTACCCACAACCCAGTGGATCTCAGCTAAGCTGATGGAGTAAACTTGCTACCGCCACCAGTTTCTGACAGGCTTCAGAGGCTGTTGTCCTTCCTAGGTGGAGGCCTGGCCCACCTACAACTTAATTCTCTCCTTCCACTTTTTCCCTAGGTCTCCGATGATGACCTTGACCCATCCTTTACTGTCTCAACCAGCAAAGGTTGGTCCCAAGGGCTGGGATGGAAGCAAGGGAGGGAAATGGGGTGAGCATGAGCCTCAACTGAGTATGTCTACCATCCTGCCCTCACAGCCTCGGGCCCCCACGGCGCCTTCAATGGGAACTGTGAAGCAAAACTCTCCGTGGTCCCTAAAGTGTCGGGCCTGGAGCGGAGCCAGGAGCAGCCCCCAGGGCCCGACCCGCTGCTAGTGCCTTTCCCCCCAAAGGAACCACCGCCTCCACCGGCCCCTCGGCCTCCTGTCTCACCCCCAGCACCCTTGCCGGCCACCCCCAGTCTGCCACCCCCACCCCAACCCCAGCTGCAGCTTCGGGTCTCGCCCTTCGGCCTCCGCACTTCTCCCTATGGCAGCAGCCTGGACCTCAGCACTGGCAGGTGAGTGGTCCAAGGGTTTGCTGTGATCTGGATGGGCATGGTTATTTTGGCGCCAACCCTTGCACTCTAACTGGGACATGGGATGCTACCCGTGGGTGTGACTTGAAAAAGGATTCTGAGGCTGGAAAGTTTGAGAGACACTGGGTGAAGTAAATTTTAAAGAGATTTCTGTAGGATTTATCTGAGCCCTTTATGTATTTATGTGCAGGGTAATCCAGTTTGTTCTATTACTGTTTTTTGTTTTTGTTTTTGTTTTTGTTTTTTTTGACTGGTGAGAACTTTTTGTAAGACACATCTGCTAGGAAGTGTTCTTTGGAACATACTTTGGGAAATGCTGACATGATAACTAAGAGTGCTGGCTTTGGTGTCAGTCAGACCTGGATTCAAATTATTGTACTGCCTCTACTGGCTGTGTGATTTTTGACAAGTCATTTAACCCCTCTGAGCCTCAATCTCCTTTTTTCTATGAAATGAAATAATAATGTTACTTTCATCTCTAAAGCTGTTGTGAGGATTAATTCTGAGTGAATGCAGTGTTTCCCAAAGTGTGTACACTCATTAGTGGGGACGTGGAATGATGACAGATCTTAACCTGAGTAAACCATGAAATAGTCATGTTAGCTTTTATGTGCTTTAGCAAAATACCTCAACTTCCTGATTTCACATGGTACTGCTTAGGGTAAGGTTAAAAAAGAAAGTTAAGCTATAGAAAGAAGTAACTTGTGTAGTATAGATGGTTGTGTGGCTGTGGCCACACTTGGGAAGGTGGTGTGAAATGTTTGGAGACCTGCATTAGCTTATAAAGCAGGTGCCAGCACTTGGCCTGCAGTAAGTGCTCACCAAAGGGTAAGAATTATGGATGTTCTTGTTATTGATGCTATAACTGTTGTTGTCATCATCATTATCATTGTTATTATTATTGAGAAAACTAAGGCTCAGAGAGGGGCAGTGACTTGCTCAAGGTCACCCAGGGTGTTCATGGCAAGATGGGCCTAGAATTCAGGTCTCCTGATTCCCAGGACAGGCCAACATGGTGCTGCTTCCACTGTCTTAGGGTGGGAACTCAGGTGGCCTGTTGTAATTAAGCGTCAAAATGAGTGATCTGTTTTGTGCTGTGGTTGAGCCAGAAAAGGGAAAGTCATATGGCTGGATACGGCAGCAGCAGCTCTGTGGAAGAAGAGATGTAGAGCAGGAGAAGAGGGGGTTGTCGGGAGAGGGAGGAACCTCAGTCTGAGGATGGGTTCCCCGGGGGAGTTTCTTGGGGCCGGGTTCTGCCATCTCCCATGTTGGAGAACCAGGGTTTTGGTATCACCCAGGCTTCTGACCCCCTCCCGTCAGAGCTGGCACCTCCCAACCCCCTCACTCATCTCCCCACTTCTCTCCCCAGCTCTTCACGGCCGCCCCCCAAGGCCCCGGCCCCTCCCGTGGCTCAGCCTCCCCCCTCATCATCCTCTTCGTCCTCTTCCTCCTCATCTGCCTCCTCCTCGTCCGCGCAGCTCACCCACCGGCCCCCGACGCCCTCACTGCCCCTACCTTTGTCCACCCACGGCTTTCCTCCCCCTGGGCTGCGGCCCCCCCCACCACCCCACCACCCCTCCTTGTTCTCCCCTGGTCCCCCCCTGCCCCCTCCCCCCCCCCTGCTGCAGGTGCCAGGGCACCCTGGGGCCTCAGCCGCTAACGCCCTTTCTGGTGAGTTTGGGGTCCTGGCCGGGGGGTGGGGGGCCATGGCCTGGAGATCAGGCCTAGTTGGCTTTGGGGCATCTAGGCCTCAGCAGACATCAGGGCTTGAGGAGGGAGTGGCTCAAGGCCAGAGGGAAGGCCAGTCACCTGGGCCCAAGGAGGCTGACTTTGTGGCCACAGAAGTTAAAGCCTTCTACCCCTCCCCTCCCACAGAGCAGGACCTGATCGGCCAGGACCTGAACTCTCGCTACCTGAATGCCCAGGGTGGCCCTGAGGTGGTGGGGGCAGGGGGCTCAGCCCGGCCCCTGGCCTTCCAGTTCCACCAGCACAACCACCAGCACCAGCACACCCACCAGCACACCCACCAGCACTTCACCCCTTATCCCCCGGGCCTGCTGCCACCCCACGGCCCCCACATGGTGAGCTCCGCATTGGGCCAGTTGACAAGGCTCAGAGGCCTGCGGGGAGGGTGTGGCTTCCAGGGGAAGGCCCTGGATCCCTGGCTGGCAGCTTACTCTTCCCTTCTCTTCCCTAGTTTGAGAAATACCCAGGAAAGATGGAAGGCCTTTTCCGACATAATGTGAGTGTGTGTGTGTGTGTGTGTGTGTTTGTGGTATGTGGGCATGGATGCATCATTACGTGTGGCCCTGACTGTTCAGGTCCAGTCTTCAACCCCAAAAGCCCAAAAGCAAGAGTCTTGAACCTGGGAAAGCTTCCTGGGGGGTTTAGGGTGGAGGCCAGAGGACTGATGGGCAGACCAGACCTGGGCTGCACCTCCACTCCCTGCTTGGACTAGTCCCCTTCTCTCCACAGCCGTACACGGCCTTCCCTCCCGCAGTGCCCGGGCTACCTCCGGGCCTCCCGCCGGCTGTCTCCTTTGGCTCCCTGCAGGGGGCCTTCCAGCCCAAGGTGAGCTCCCAATCCAGACACTGTTGCCACCTCCTGCCCTTTACAATCCTAGACACCCTGGATCCACATACCTTCTACCCACTTCCCAAAACCATGCCTAGACTCCTGCCCTCCCTTCTGGACCCAGGTTTTTGCAAAGCCATGCTCCTTTGCCTGTCCCATACCCCAGCTTGGTTCTAGACTCCTCTTATGCTTGGTGCCAGCTCTCTGGTCTGATCCCTCCACTCCCCTTTCCCAGAGCACGAACCCTGAGCTGCCACCACGACTGGGGCCAGTGCCGAGCGGGCTCCCCCAGAAGGGGACACAGGTGAGGGGGGTCAGGGCAGGTCCTGGGGGAGCTAGAACGGATGTTGAGGGGAGAGCAGGATTGTCTTGAGAGTGAACCACTGGCTCTTCCTTTTTAATACACTATCGGGGTGTTCCTGGGTATCTTAAGGAGAGAAAATTTATGTAAACAACAGAATTTCCCAGACATGAGGAATAGGAGTTTCTCGAGGTTCTCCCAGGAATAAGATAATTACTAGGACAGTGTTTTGTTCTTTGGTTTTTTTTTTTTTGTGGTGCTTGGGGATCAAGCCCAGGGCCTCACCCATGCATATTGCTGTTGAACTACACCCCCAGCCCAAGGACAGTGGTTTTTGTAGGGGTTTTCAAATTTAAGTCACAGAACTTTTTAATTTTTTCCCAAATGACATCATACCAGGAAGCCCTGTCCATAAAACAGTTAAGATAAGCTTCCCCTTTGTGAAGTGGCCGGGGAACCAGAGCCTTCTCTTTTTCCCTCGGCACTTGTAGCAGGCACTTAGACCCTATGGCTCTGGGAACATTGTGAAAAGCATGAGATGTGTTTCTTAGAGGGTAGCACTTCACCCCTTATCCCCCTTGGGCCAGTTGATGAGGCTCAGAGGCTAGACCAGATGTTTTTCAACTTCTTAAAAAGGTGTTTTAATCTAAAGAAATCTTAAACAGACCCCAATTACATAAAGCTGTTAATAGGACAGGTTCTCTGAAAAATCTGTCCTCCTGCTCTAGGCCACGCCCTAGCCATCCCAAAAGGGCACCTCTCTGGAACCAGGTTCAGAACTTGGTGCTGGAGGAGAGATTCCTATAGTGGGAGAGATGAGGAAGGAGTTTTGACACAGGCTAGAAAGGTTAGAGAGAGGCATAGAATCACAGGGAAGTATCTGAGGGTGAGTGGGTACAATGGAGATGAGACACCCAGGGCAGTAAACAGGTCTGAATCGCCTCCAATCTCTCCTTTGCCATCCCCAGATCCCCGACCATTTCCGGCCACCTTTGAGGGTGAGTTTGGTGAAGACCTCAGGCTGCATGAGGCTGGGGGCTGGTGTGTCAGTGTGTTTGGCTGAGGGGGTGGGTCCTGTGCGGGAAAGAGTGAGAAGCTTAAGACGTGGAGGCAGCCAGATATGAAACAGTAGAAAGTGAAGGGCTTTGAAGTTGCACATGTGAGCTCAGATGTAACTGGCCATGGGACCTTGGGCAAGACAGTTTATCTCTCTGAGCCTCAGTTTCCTAGGCATTAAAATGAACCTAGTCATCCCTCAATTTTAGGGATGATGAGTGGGGCTGTTGTGTGGCAAGGTTGGGCCCAGGACCAGGCTTGGAGTGGGTGATGAGTGAACATTCTTTCCTTCCCTTTGCCTTTGGTCATCCTTCTGGGGCGGCAGAAACCAGGGAAGTGGTGTGCCATGCACGTACGCGTGGCTTACATGATCCTGAGACACCAGGAAAAGATGAAGGTACTGGGGCTGGAGGGCTGGGGAGTGGGTCTGAGAGTCAGGGGTGGCCTGAGCTATGGGCATCTACCTTGAATGAAGTATAGCAAAATCTTGGCCAGAAACATTCTCTCCTATCATGTCACTGCTGAACAGTTAGCACCTGTGTTCTCTGGCTAATTACAGGGATGGTCAGAGAAAGCTTTGAGAGAGGCAGGGGATAGCACCCAAATCCCCTCTTAGTGCCAGCCAGCCCTTGGAGGGGAGATAGGGATGGGAGAGCAAGAAGCAGGGACTTTTAAGTAAGAGACACAGAAAAAAAAAAAAAAGCACAAAGTGGCTCCTCACTCACTGCCCCTCTCCCGGTGTCCCATGCAGGGTGACTCCCACAAGCTTGACTTTCGGAACGACCTCCTGCCCTGCCTTCCGGGTCCCTATGGGGCCCTGCCCCCTGGGCAGGAGCTCTCCCACCCGGCCTCCCTCTTCACTGCGACTGGTGAGTCTGGCCAGCCCTCTCAGGGCCTGAGGTTTCCCATCTATAGCTGAGGCCCACTTTGCACCCACTTAGCCTTATCAGAGTCTCCCACCTCTCTGCCCCAGGTGCCGTCCATGCTGCAGCCAACCCTTTCACGGCAGCTCCCGGGGCCCACGGACCCTTCCTGAGCCCCAGCACCCACATTGGTAAGAGCCAAGGGCATGTTGGGCAACCCAGGCCTTGTCTCAGACTTCCAGATGTTCTTGAGCTGGGTATGGAAATCAGACTCAAGAGGCAGCTAGGCTGGGCTAGACCTGGTTCCATTTGCTTTGTGACCTTGGGCAAGTTACTCTACCTGCTCTAAGCCGTGATTTCGTTATCTATGGAAGGAGTAGGGAAGGCCAGGGTGATTCTCAGTTTCTGCCAGCTCAGACCCCTATCTCTAAAGTAGTCAGTGGTAGCAGGTGGTGTGCCACCTGGAAGAGGAGGGTGGAGGAGGGAGACTGTGTAGGCCCAGGGGAAAGCATGACCCCTGACTCCTAAGGAACTTGGAGGCTTTTGGGGAGAGTTTACCTGGGTGTGGGGAATAAGAAGGCTTTGAGCCTGTTGGCATGGAGGCATTCCTGGCTGGGGAAACAGTGAGGTTCCCATGGGAGGACAGGCTAGTTGTTCCGATGGCTGTGTGGTATGTGCATGAAGTCAGGGTCAGGCTGGGAAGGGCTCTGCATGACAGGTGGGGAGAAGCCTGCATAAGTCTGTAGGGGAATAGCTTGCTGCAGAGGTGAGATCTGCTGAGGTGGGTCCAGGTAGCTGGTGTAAGGGAGAAGGGTAAGAGTTTGACCTCTGCTGTCAGAGAGAACCGGGTTGATAGTTTCACTCACGACTAGATGACCGTTGGCAAGTCATTTCACCTCTCTGAGCCTGTTTCATCTTAAAAGTGAGAATGATCCAAACTGCCTCATGGGGCTTGTTGTAAGGCTAAGTGACATGATGCATGTCAGATTTCAGTGCCTTGCCTGGACCATGGAAATGCTCAGCCTATGGTGGTTAAAACCAAGCAACTTAAGGGCTCTGGTTGGCTTGCTGACCTGCCTCTTCCCTGCCAATTCTTTGCACTTGCTCAGAGATAGCTGTCCCATGCTCTGACCATCCCCCTTTTCTTCCACAGATCCCTTTGGGCGTCCCACAAGCTTCGCCTCCTTGGCTGCCCTCTCCAACGGGGCCTTTGGAGGCCTGGGCAGCCCCACATTCAGTGAGTGCTGGGTGGGGTGGGGTGGGTGGGGCTGCAACATTGGGGTGCATGCTCAGGCAGGGCCTGAGGGGGTTCCTTTGTGGGCCTTCCCCCTCCTGGCCCCTGTCACTTTCTACTTCACCCTCTGCCCAGACTCCGGCGCCGTCTTTGCCCAGAAAGAAAGCCCAGGGGCCCCACCAGCCTTCGCTTCCCCCCCAGACCCATGGGGCCGTCTGCACCGCAGTCCTCTGGCCTTTCCTGCCTGGGTCCGGCCCCCTGAGGCCGCCCGGACACCAGGCTCAGACAAGGAGCGGCCTGTGGAGCGGAGGGAGCCCTCTATCACCAAGGAGGAGAAGGACAGGTCTGCCTCCCCAGCCCTTCTGCAGCTCCACCCACCCCAGCCTCTTCACCTCTGTGGATACCTTCATTCTCTTCTTCTACGCCTGCCCCCCAGGGACCTCCCCTTCTCACGGCCCCAGCTCCGCGTTTCTCCTGCTACTCCCAAGGCCCGGGCTGGTGAGGAAGGGGCCCGGCCAGCCAAGGAATCTGTGCGGGTAAAGGAAGAGCGGAAGGAAGAGGCTGCTGCTGCTGCAGCTGCAGCTGCTGCTGCTGCCGCTGCCGCCGCTGCCGCTGCCACTGGGCCTCAGGGCCTTCACCTGCTGTTTGAGAGGCCCCGGCCACCCCCCTTTCTGGGCCCTAGTCCACCAGAGCGCTGTGCGGGTTTCCTGGAGCCAACCTGGTTGGCAGGGCCCCCACGCCTTGCTAGGCCACCCCGCTTCTATGAGGCGGGTGAGGAGCTGACTGGACCAGGGGCTGTGGCTGCTGCCCGCCTCTATGGTCTAGAGCCTGCTCATCCCCTGCTATATAGCCGCTTGGCACCACCACCACCACCTGCTGCGGCTCCGGGAACCCCTCACCTTCTCAGCAAAACCCCACCAGGAGCCCTTTTGGGGGCACCACCTCCACTCGTGCCCGCCCCCCGGCCCAGTTCCCCACCTAGAGCCCCTGGCCCAGCCCGGGCTGACAGGTGAGGGGAGGGGAGGGGCAGGGCAAAGCTCTATCCCCCCCTTTCCTTTTGAAAAGGTTCTAGGGCTGAGGTTTTAAGCCAGGGCTGGAGGGCAAAGGTTAAGACCTCATGGCCATCTCTGAGGTCATGGACCTGGGAGCAGAATCCCCAACCCCCATGAAGTCAAGTATCACATGGAGTGTGAGGTCACTGGGAGGGTAGAGGTCACAAGCCTCGAGAGGAGAGAGAAGTATGCGTGTACATGAGATTGGGGGTCATGTCAGAGGTCATGGCTCAGACCTCCTGAGGTGCACCATTGCCCCCTCTAAGGGCCTCTAGGCTCTTGACCTGCCTCCCCAAGGGCTCACTAAGCCAGAGGCCAAAGTGCCCCCCTCCCCTTCACCTACCACCCAAGTCCTCATGCCCTCCTAGGGCTGGGAGAGGAGGGGCCAAAGGAAAGGGGGTTCCATGTACATATTACCCCTTCCCACATAGCCCCCCAGACCTTTTGTACATTTTTACAGGGGTGCCCCTCCTGACAGTCCCCTTCCTGGTTAATTAAATCCTCAGACTGGTGCTGTGTTCCTAGCCTCTGGCCTCTCTGTGGGGGGAGGGGGTTTACAGGGGGAGAGCTGGGAGGGGACAGGCAGGAACCCAGGGCTTGTCCCTGGGAATGTGGGGTCTAGCAGGAGGTGGACCAACAGGGGAATGGACCTAGGACTTAAGCTAGAGGGAAGGATAAAATCCTTCCTGCTTGGCTGACAGCCCAGGATCCCCCGTCTTGTTCCTGTTAACTCTGTGCCCCCAGCTCTGAAAGGCTCAACCTCTAAGCCTCAGACTTCACCTCTTAATGGCTCAGTCCCTCTCTTTCCAATTTCCAAGTGCCCCCAGGACTCCTGGGCCCTGCTTCACAGAACCCTGTTCTCCAGAACCCTGCCCCAGGCTGGAGGCGGGGCAGAGAAGGTCACCATGTACCACACACCAAAGAAGGGGGTTGGCCCAGGGGTGGGCGACACAGGCAGCTTCTTCAGCAGCCTCCTGGCAGCAGCCCCAGCCTTCCCAAAGCAGAGGCGCCTCCAGGCTGGGGCCCGACCTAAGGCAGGGCTCACTTTAACAAAACCATAACGTTGACTTTTTCCCCCGGTGGGGCTTATTCTGTAACATGACTTGCGGATATTTATATAAAAATGAGTGTTACAATGAGGCCCCCTGGCTCCTCCTTCGGTCTGTATGGCTTGCTTGGTGGGGGTTGGACTGGGTCCTGAGGTAGGGGAGGGATGAGATCAATACTGGCTGTCTTCTGACAAACACCCCTCACCTGGGGGAGTTGCTCACATTCTGGATGGGTGGGTTGGTTAGTGTTGGACAATGAAGTTTTGCATTACTTTTCTACAACCTAGGAATTCATATGAGATTGAAACAATATAGAAAAATTGAACAAAACATCAAGTTTCCTCTTCACCTGATGCCAGCCTTTCTCAAATCCATTCCATTCCCCATGGTAGCCACAGTTAATCATTTCTTGTCTGTTGCTCAGGTTTCTTTCTGTGTACTTGCATATGTATCTGTTTGCATAGTAATGTTAATGTCTAAGATCTGTAATTTTTACAAACTTGTTGGGTTTTGGTAAGCCATACGTCATCACTGTAAAGCAGTTCAGACAAACAGTGCAAAGAGAAAGTGCTCCATCACTCCACCTGTCAGAGATGACCACTGCTAATGATCAAGGTTAACATTCTAGGTATTTTTCTAACTATATGCTTAGAAATTTTTGAAAAAAACATGTTGGGCAACTTCCATTTTGCACTGGCATTATTCTATAAAGTAGTCCTTAACAAGTAACTACTAAACTGGCTATCTGGACTGGCTCTCCTGAGCCCCCTAGAATTAACTGAGTGGGCTGCTTCTAAGTATACCACATCCTTAAATGAAGGTGTATCCGGTATTCTCTAACACCACCACCAAAACTACCCAAGATTTTCCCAACAGAAGTCAAACGGGTGACCAGAAGGTGAGCTATCACTTGTAAGCAAGTTTTTACATGGAAGTTTGGTTTTCAGTTTCTAAAAAATCTGAAAATCTATTGACACTGGATCTGCTTTCTCACAGTGGCTCTTTGAGATGGGGTATGGTCTTTCCAGATTGCCACTGTCCACTCTTGTCTTGGAGCAGATCACCATCACTATTCAGGCTATCCTCCTGACCCCATAGCCATTTGATGTGGAACTCTAAATGAAATCTTTTCTACACCTGTTTATCCAGCCTCCCTTAGCATCTCCCATGCATGCCTCAGATATCCCAGACTGGGTCATATCCTCCATCTGATGTCTCCCTCCCCATTCTGTTTCCATCTCTTGTTACCAAAACCCAAGTGAGAAATCTCTGTTTTCCCTCACTTAAGCATCTGAACTGTCTCATTCTTTCAACCACTGCTGACTTAATCCATTGTGCCAGGCACTGAACTAGGGACTGGAGATGCAGGGGTAAATATCAAATCCCAGCCTTCCTGGTGCTTACATTCTGCTGTGAGAAGAGCAACCAACACTGTATGAAGAAAATTAAAGAGGCTAAAAGGCAAAGAATTAAGGGATAGGGAAGTAGCTCAGTGGTAGAATGCTTGCCTAGCCTGTGGGAAGTCCTGGATTCAATTCCTAGTACCGAAAAATAAAAAATTGTCATAGGCTGCTGTTAGTAAATGCATTACTTTGCTTTGAACGAGCTCCGTGTAGTAACTAATTTTTTCCCCCTGGTACTAGAGATTGAGGGCACTTTACCACAGAGCTGCATCCCCAACCCTTTTTAAGTTTTGAGGCAGAGTATTGCTAAATTTCCCAAGCTGCCCTTGAGCTTGCCATCCTCCTGCTTCAACCTCCTGAGTAGCTGGGATTACAGGCATGTGCCAATAGCTATGTAATCTTAAACAGTGTAACTACCATGTCTATGCTTTCTCTTTTAATTCATAAAATAGTTTTCAAACCAACTTAATGGGCATATAATTCACACATCACATCATGTAATTCACCCAGTGTCTTGTAACTGGCTTCTTTCACTTGGCATTATGGTTTCAAAGTTCATTTTAGGTTATCCTTTTATTGCCAAATAATATTCCATTTTATGGATACACCATATTTTATTTTTCTATTTATGGACATTTGTGGGGTTTTTTTTTGGGGGGGGGTGGTTGGTTTGTTTTGGTACTGAGGATTGAACCCAGGGGTGCTTTACTACTGAACTACCTCCCCAGCACTCATTTTTTTTTTTTTTTTTTTTTGGTTCTGGGGGTTGAGCTCAGGGGTACTCGACCACTGAGCCACATCCCCAGCCCTATTTTGTGTTTTATGTAGAGACAGGGTCTCACTCAGTTGCTTAGCGCCTCGCCGTTGCTGAGGCTGGCTTTGAACTTGCGATTCTCCTGTCTCAGCCTCCCTAAGTGCTGGGATTACAGGCTTGAGCCACCGCGCCCGGCTCCAGCACTCATTTTTTTATATCTCATTTTTAGACAGGCTCTTGCTAAGTTGCTAGGGCCTCAAGTTAAATTGCTGAGGCTGGCCTCTAGCTTTCAATCCTCCTGCCTCAGCCTCCCAAGTTCCTGGAATTACAGGCTTGTGCCACTGTGGCTGACTGGTCTTTCCACCTTTTGATTATTATGAACAATGCTGTTATAAATATGCAATTTTATTTTATTTTAGGTACCCAGGATTGAACTCAGGGGCATTCAACCATTGAGACACATCCCCAGCTCTATTTGGTATTTTATTTAGAGACAGAGTCTCACTGAGTTGCTTAGCACCTGGCCATTGCTGAGTCTGGCTTTGAACTCAACGATCCTCCTGTCAGCCTCCCTAGCCACTGGAATTACAGGCATGTGCCACTACACAATTTCTTTATATGGACAGATGTTCAATTTTTCAGTATGCACCTAGGAGTGGAACTGCTAGGTCATATGCTAACTCAGTCTTTAATATTTTGAGGACCAGGGGTGTAGCTTAGTGGTAGAGTGCTTGCCTAGCATGCACAAGGACCTGGGTTCAATCCCCCCACTGAAACAATAATATTTGGAAGAACTGCCAAACTGGTTTCGAAAATGGCTACACCATTTTAACATTCCCACCATCAGTATATGCGAGTTGAAGACAGGAGTTTTAATCATTTCTCCCAGCACCGTATAGATTCTTTTAAGTTAATAAGCTTCCCTGCAGGACACAGAGTGTGTGCTCAAAGAACTGCTGTCATTCCTGGTAATGCCTTTCCAATCAGAAACTTTCAGAGGCAGATTTTGAGAGCCTCAATGGAGAATGCTGACCTACATGCAGTTTGTGTAGGAAGCACATCTTTCAAAATTGGCTTTGAGGTGGGCAGAATCTATCTTAGAGCACAGAAGGAGACACAAGAGCTTGAGTGAGTGAAGAACTCAGCTTGAGAGGCTTTGACATCAGATGAGCCAGGGCTTAAGTTTGGCCTCCACCACTTACTACCTCTATCACCTAGATGAAGCTTGTTGCCATAGTAGGGAAACAAGGGAAATGATGATCCCTGCCCACAGGTCTCTCCTGATGGTTACATGGGATGATACATGTAAAGGGTGCTTAACACAGAACTTAGTTCACAGTGAATATTTGATACATGAGAGTATGTAGTTTGAAAGATTAGAGCTAGGGCTGGAATATAGCTCAGTAGCAGAGCGCTTGCCTAGCATACAGGAGGCTCTAGGTTCAATCCCTACCACTGAGGGGGAAAAAAACCACATTAGAAATAGTTTCCCTATTTCAAATGAATTATGGAGAAGAGAGACTTATTTTTTTCTCTTTTCATATTTTTATTGGTGCATTATAGTTGTACATAATGATGGGATTTGTTGTTAAGTATTTGTACATGCAAACAGTATAATGTAATTTGGCCAATATCATTCCCCAGAGACATTTTTACACCAGTTTTAGACTTACAGAAAAATTACCAAGATGGTACAGAGAGTTCCCCACATACACTACAGGTTCCTCTGTTACTAGAGTCTCACATTATTATGGTACATCTGTTACAACTGGCGAGTCAGTGCAGTGTTTTTTTTTTTTTTTTTAACATTTATTTTTTAGTTGTAGGTGGACAGAATATCTTTATTTTATTTTTATATGGTGCCGAGGATCGAACCCAGTGCCTCACACATGCCAGGCAAGCACGCTACCACTGCACCATAATCCCAGCCCCAGTGCAGTGTTGTTATTAAAGTCTTTATTTTATTTAGATTTCCTTAGTTTTCACCTGATGTCCTTTGTTTCAGGATCCCACATTACATTTAGTTGTATCTCTTTAGGCTTCTCTTGACTGACCATTTCCCAGATTCCCCTTGTTTTTGATAATCATGACAGATTTTGTTTTTGTGGTCCTGGGGATTGAACCCAAGCCCTCTCACATTCCAGGCAAATATCCTTCCACTGAGCCCACCTCCAGGACCCAACTGTACTTACTAATGAGGCTACATGGTGTTCCTATACATGTATACCTTGGGTAATATTTAAATCAGGAAAGCAGATCTAGCTCCATAAACATTTACCATTTATTTATAGTGAAAACTTCAAAATTCTTCTACATACATTTTTATCCTTAGTCACACAATAAAATGCCATTTTTATCATATCATATCGAGATGATTTATCACTGTTGATGTTGACCTTGATCAATTGGCCCAGGTAGCATATATCAGAGTCCCTCTCTTTTCTTGCTATATTCTTTGGAATAAAGTCACTAGTTCTACTTCTTTCAGGGCAGAGTATCTTCATGGATCATTTAGAATACTTCATGGAAGATTTGTCTCTTATCCCCCATTTATTTATTTATTCAGTTATTTAAGTGTTTATTTTGGTACTGAGGATTGAACCCAGAGGATTTTAATCATTGAACCACATTCCAGACCTTTTTATTATTTATTTTTAAGATAGGATCTCACTAAGGTGCTGAGGTTGGCCTCAAACTTGCAATCCTCCTACCTCAGCCTCCCAAGTCGCTGTGTTTACAGGCATGCACCAACACACCTGGCTCTCAATCATTTATATTACCATGGACTCAAAGACATTTATTTTGCAGTTGAGGCTGTAATATGGTGCTCCTTTATTATGCTCAAGTTCTTGCAAATTTATTTCACTTATGTATGTATGTATGTATGTATGTACATACTGGGAATTGAACCCAGTGACAGGTGACAGTTTACCACTGAGATACATCCCCACTACTTGTATTTTTCATTTTGAGTCTGTGTCTTGCTAAGTAGCTGAGAACCTTGCTTACTTGTTGAGGCTGGCTTCAAACTTGTTATCCTTGTAATCCTAGCACTTTGGGAGGCTGAGACAGGAGAGTCACAAGTTCAAAGCCAGCCTCAGCAACGGCAAGGCACTGAGCAACTCAGTGAGACCCTGTCTCTACATAAAACACACAAAAATAGGGCTGGGGAGGTGGTTCAGTGGTCAAGTAACCCTGAGTGCAATCCCTGGTACCAAAAACAAAAAAACTTGTTATCCTCCTACCTCAGCCTCCCTAGACAGTGGGATTATAGGCCTGTGCCACCAAACCCAGCATTTACAGCTTTAAATTGGCTCCTGTTGCCAGGCATTGTGGCACATACCTGTAATCCCAGTGACTTGGGAGGCTGAGGCAAGAGAATTGCAAGTTAGAGGCCAGCCTCAGCAATTAATCAAGTCCCTAAGCAATTTAGGAAGACCCTGTCTCAAATAAAAAATAAATTGGGAGGCTGAGACTGAAGAATCGCAAGTTCAAAGCCAGCTTCAGCAACAGTGAGGCGCTAAGCAACTCAGTGAGGCCCTGTCTCTAAATAAAACACAAAATAGGGCTGAGGATGTGGCTCAGTAGTTAAGCACCACATAAAAATAAAGGTATTGTGTCCATCTACAACTAAAAAAATTTTTTTAAAATAACAGCTAGTGTAACATAGCAGGGCAAGGTCCTGAAGACCAATAATTCCAGTGACTGGAGAAGCTGAAGCAGGAAGAGCCCAAGTTCCAATTTATTGAGTCCCTAAGCAAGTTAGGGAGATCTTGACTCAAAAAATAAAAAGGGGTGGGGATACAGTTCACTAAAAAAGCAGCCCTGGGTTCAATCCCCAGTAACAAGAAAAAACAATATTCATAGCCTATAAAAAGTTTTGTGGGGCATGATGGCACATGCCTGTAATCTCGTTGCGCAGGAAGCTGAGGCAAGAGGATTGCAAGTTCAAAACCAGCTTCAGCAGGCTGGGGTTGTTGCTCAGTGGTAGAGCACTTGCCTGGCATGCGTGAGGCACTGGGTTTGATCCTCAGCACCACATAAAAATAAATGAATAAAATAAAGATCCATCAACAACTAAAAAATAAAATATTTTTTAAAAAAAACGGGCTGGGATTGTAGCTCTGCGGTACAGTGCTTGCCTCACATGCGTGAGGCCCTGGGTTCGATTTTCATACAAAGCAATAAAATAAAGACATTGTGTCCATCTACAACTAAAAAATAAAAATAAAAAAAAAAAACCAGCCTCAGCAAAAGTGAGGTGCTAAGCAACCCAGTGAGACCCAATCTCTAAAGAAAATACAAAATAGGACTGGGGATGTGGCCCAATGGTCAAGTGCCCCTGAGTTCAATGCCTGGTACCAAAAAAAAAAAAAGTAGTTTCCTTTCTTCTGCTGATCACACTCTCCTTTATTAGGTTCCCCTTCCTATAGACATCTTATTGATTTCTCCTTTGTTTCTCCAGGAGTTCTTTCTTTCCTCTTTTAAACAAAAGCTTACATATAGTACACAGTGTTCTTGCATACTGCATTTTTCAAGTAGCTATTTATTGGGGATTGTTCCATGTTTCATTTTAGCACAGAGAGATCTACTACCTTTTTAACCTCTGCATAGTATGCCACTGTAAGACTATACAATAATATATGTAACCAATCTCCATTAATAGACATCTACATTCTTCTGTTCTTTTTCTAGAACAAGGAGTGCAGCAGTGAATATTTACATTGTACACTTGAGCAAATATGCAGGATAGATTTGTAGACATGGAATTGCAGAGCCAAATAGTATATGCTTTCAGAATTTAGGTAGATGTTGCCAATTTGTTCTCCACAAACTTTTACTAACCTTGACTCTCACCAGCAATCCCGAGAGGACCTGTTTCCCCACACTCTTGCTAACACGGAGAACTAACAAGTTTTTTTGACCTTTGCTAATTTAATGGGTGGAAAGTGGTGACTGGTGGAAATTTTTTTTTTTTTTTAAATATTTTTTTAGTTGTAGATGGACACAATGTCTTTATTTTATTGCTTTGTATGTGGTGCTGAGGATCGAACCCAGGGCCTCACGCATGCAAGGCAAGCGCTCTACCGCTGAGCTACAATCCCAGCCCGGAAATTTTTTTTTTAAATATTTATTTTTTAGTTGTAGGTGGACACAATATCTTTATCTTATTTTTATGTGGTGCTGAGGATCGAACCCAGTGCCTCACGAATGCTAGGCGAGCACGCTGCCACTGCGCCATAATCCCAGCCCCGACTCGTGGAAATTTTAATTTGCATTTTTTAAAATTATGAGTGAGTGAAGTTGAATATCTTGTCGCATATTAAAAAATCAATTGTGGGGCTGGGGTTGTAGCTCAATGGTAGAGCGCTTGCCTCGCATGCGTGAGGCCCTGGGTTCGATCCTCAGCACCACATACAAAGCAATAAAATAAAGACATTGTGTTCATCTACAACTAAAAATATATAAAAAAAAAATCAATTGTGTCTGTTTTCTGTGAGTTGTGTCTTTAGATCCTTTGCCTATTCCTTACTCACCTCCTCCACCATTCTGGCCTTCAGAGTTTTTACAACCTATGTTTTGTGCCTAAATGAAAGCTACTTGTTTATTTAAATCATTAACAAAATCCAAATATTTATTGATTATCTACTGTGTCTTAGAGTCTGCTTCATTATTTTATTTACTTTTGGTACCAGAGATTGAGCTCAGGGACATTCTACCACTGAGCTACATGCTCAGCCCTTTTTATTTTTTGAGACAGGGTCTCACTAGGTTGCCAAGGCTGGCCTCAAACTTGTGATCCTCCTGCCTAAGCCTCACCAGTTGCTGGGATTATAAGCATGTGCTACCACATCCTTCAAGAGTCTGCTTTAGTAACCTGGTGGTGAACAAAGAAGACAAGGGGGCTGGAGGTGTAGCTCAGTGGCAGAGTGCACACTTAGCATGCCTGAGGCCCTTGGTTCAATCCTCAGCACTGCAAGAAGAAAAAATTGAAAAATGTTAAAGAGGTCTTCACAAGAGTTTCCTGCTGACACATTCACACAAGGCCATTCAAATATGTGTTCCCAAATGTTCCTGGAATAATTAGATGGTGGTAATTGGTTGTACAGCATGGAATATACTAAAATTGCTAAATTATACCTATTATTATTATTATTATTATTATTTTGTAGTGCTGGTGATTGAACCCAGGGCCTCTGATGTGCTAGACAAGTGCTCTACCACTGCATTACATCCCCAGCCCAGAATTATATACTTTAAAGGGTACACTTTAAAGGGTATACTTTAAAGGGCAGTGGTGCAGACCTGTAATCCCAGAGGCTCGGGAGACTGAGAGAGGAGGATCTCAAGTTCAAAGCCAGCCTCAGCAACTTAGCGACGCCCTAACCAATTTATTTATTTATTTATTTGTTTTTAATTTTTTGGTACTGGGGATTGAACTCAGGAGCACTCGACCGCTGAGCCACATCCCCAGCCCTATTTTGTGTTTTATGTAGAGACAGGGTCTCACTGAGTTGCTTAGCGCCTCGCCGTTGCTGACGCTGGCTTTGAACTCGGGATTCTCCTGTCTCCGCCTCCCAAAGTGCTGGGATTACAAGCGTGAGCCGCCACGCCCGGCTTGGCTCTAACCAATTTAGTGAGACCCTGTCTCTAAATAAAATACAAAAATGGTCTGGGGCTGTGGCTCAGTAGTTAAGTGTCCCTGAGTTAAATCCCTGCTACCAAAAAAAAAAAAAAAAAGTATATTTTATGGTATGTAAATTTTTGTCACTAATGATAATAAAAGAATACTCCCAAAAACTTGTTGGTCATAGCGCAAAGACTGGAAACAACCTAAATGTATCTCCACAGGGATCTGTTAAATAAACTGGTAAACTATCAGTGGATAAACATCATTTGCAGGGCTGGGATTGTAGCTCAGTGGTAGAGCGCTTGCCTCGCATGGGTGAGTCCCTGGGTTCAATCCTCAGCACCACATACAAAGCAATAAAATAAAGACATTGTGTCCATCAACAACTAAAAAAAAAAAAAAAACAAAAAAAACATCATTTGCAGATGTAGAAAATATGGAAAAGCTATCTGTGATTGTTTAGTTAAAAAAATTAAGGTAGGGGATGGGGCTGTAGCTCAGTGGTAGAGCGCTTGCCTAGCACGCGTGAGGCACTGGGTTCGATCCTCAGCACCACATATAAATAACAAATGAATAAAATAAAAATCCATCAACAACTAAAAGAAAATTTAAAAAATGCATTCTAAAAAAAAAAAATTAAGGTAAAAGAACTGCATGTAGCCTGAGGGTGTAGGTCAGTAGAAGACTGCATGTCTAGCACACAAGACGCCCTAGATTCGATCTCTAGTCCTGCAAAGAAAGAAAGGAACAAATTGTGTGTAGAGAGTATGGTTTGTTACCAATTACATTAGACAGCTAAGGTGATGTGCGGGAGCAGGGTTTAGTTACACATGCCTGTAATTCCAGAGATTCAGGAGTCAGAGGCAGGAGGATCACAAGTTCCAGGTCAGCCTGGGCAACTTAGTGACACCCTGTCTGAACACAACAACAATAATAAAAGGTTGGGGTTGCAGCTCAGTGGCAGAGTGCCTGTGGGTTAAATCCCCAATACAGCAAAATTTTTAAAAAAAGAGAAAGGAAAGAAAGAAAAGAAAAAAGAAAGGAAGGAAGGAAGAGAGAGAAAGAAAAAGAATGTAACACTTGGCTTGGGATATAGCTCAGTGGTACAGCATGTACTCAGCATGTTCCAGGCCCCCAGCACCAAAAAAGAATAAAATGTGCTCATAATGATACAGCAAAGCAGGCAGAACGATACAACTATTCCCATTTTATACATGAGAACACTGAGGCACAAAAATGAAAAGGGCTCTTGCAGACTTAGTGAAAAATTCAAGATGGGCAATTGTTTAGGGTCAGGCAAAATACAGGTTTGAATCCTTGGCTTTGCTATTTGTCTTTTGATGTTAAACTAGTCACTTCTCTGAGATTGAGAGTTAACCAGACGTATCAAAAAGAAACAAGGCCTTGAACTTCACAGGACTTTGAGGATTAAAAGCTGCTGCCAGCCAGACATGGTGATGCACAACTAATCCCAGCTACTCAGGAGGCTGAAGCAAGAGGTTCACAGATCTGAGGCCAGAGTTGGCAATTTAGTAAGACTCTATCTAAAAAAAAACTGGGAATGCAACTCAATGGTATATGCTCCTAGGTTCAACCTTAGTAGCAAAAAAAGAAAAAGAAAAAAAGAAAAAAAAAAAAACTGCTAGGAATAAAAAGGCCTCCTACAGCGCTTGGTAGAAGTCCAAGAAATAGCAACTATTAGAGTGATTATAATGTAAATGTTTTAAATAACAACAACTGCTAACATTTATGGAACTAGGTGTCAAGCCTTCTGTTAGGTACCCAGACCAAACTGATCTCTGGTCTCTCTCTGCCTAATACCAGCTTCTCTCTTCTGAGCCCCACTGCAAGTGAGCTTGAGAAGCTCTCAGTGATGCAGATGAATGTGGACCTCCATTAACAAAACAACGGGTCTGTGGAAGTACACAATGGAAATGTTTCAAACTCTGAAAGAAGAGAAATAGGTTAACAAATATTTATCAATATACCCACCTTCACTTTTCTTTAAACACTTCCCAGAGGTTGTGGATGTAGCTCCCTGTCAGAGGGCTCGTATAACATGTGTCAGGCCCTCCAGGTTTAATCCCCAGCACCTAAAAGAAGAAAAGAAAAAGCACTTCCTGAAGCCTTCTGAGATAGCATAGATTGGACCAGAAAGTCTAAATGAAAGGGGTCCTGTTACTCAAACACCACTTTTCAAGTTAATGCTGGAATAACGAGTAGGTGGGATGCTAACCTCTAGGGGCTTTGATGTATGTATACACAGCTTGGCATTTGCTAGAACCAAATTTTCTTACCCAGAAAATCAGTTTCTTTTATCCCGAATCACCTCACTCTACCAGTACCTGAGGACAAGCAATTGCAGACTCCCTTAGATTCTGAGCCCTCACACTGGGGATCATAGAGCCACTGCCAGTGTCCTGGGGAAGACAGGAGGGAGGAGGGAGGTGTGGAATAAGAGCTGAGAATGACTAAAGCCATCCTGCTATGTGCAGGAACAGGTCAATTAAATAAAGAATAGTTAAAACATACACAGAGTTTTTCCATATCTGTGAAGATATTCACTACAAGAGTATCCACTGAAATTTTGTTTGTAGATCTAGAAAATGGAAATGACTCAAGTGTTCAAAACAGGGCCTCGGGGCTGGGATTGTAGCTCAGTGGTAGAGCGCTTGCCTTGCATGCGTGAGGCACTGGGTTCAATCCTCGGCACCACATAAAAATAAATAAATAAAGATATTGTGTCCATCTACAACTAAAAAAAAAAAATTAAAAAAATAAAAAACAGGGCCTCGGTTAAATAAATATTTAGAGACTAGTTGCACTGGTGCATGCCTGTAATTCCAGCTACTGGGGAGACTGAGGCAGGAGGATTGTAAGGTCGAGGCCAGTCTGGGCAATTTAGTGAGACCCTGTCCCTTTTTTTTTTTTTCTCCTCTACTGTGATTTTAACCCAGAAGTGCTTAACCACTGAACCCCTCGCCACTCCCCAACCATTTTTATTTTTTATTTTGAGGCAGGATCTCACTAAGATGCTTAGGGTTTCACTAAATTGCTTAGGACCTTGAACTTGCAGTCCTCCTGCCTCAGCCTCCTGAGTCATTGGAATTACAGGTGTGCACCACCACGCCCAGTGTCAATTTTTTTTTTAAAAAAAGGGCTGGGGTTGTATGTAGCTCAGTGTTAGACTGGCTGCCTAACATGCACAAGGTCCTGGGTTCAATAACCAGAACTAAGCCGGGCGCGGTGGCTCAAGCCTGTAATCCCAGCACTCAGGGAGGCTGAGACAGGAGAATCGCGAGTTCAAAGCCAGCCTCAGCAATGCGAGGCGCTAAGCAACTCAGTGAGACCCTGTCTCTACATAAAATACAAAATAGGGCTGGGGATGTGGCTCAGTGGTAGAGTGCCCCTGAGTTCAATCCCCGGTAC
>PVHX01006952.1:0-22741 GCA_004024805.1 Geosciurus inauris
TTTTTTAATATTCAAAGAATGTTTAACATTCTCTCTCATATCCTCTTAAGTCACTCTCTTATACTGGATGATGACATCGTTGGACTTTGTTGCCTAGAGCCTTCTAGAACTTTCTAGTACCTTTGGGGAAAGATTTATATAATTACTACAAATGGTCTAAGTTCTGACCACTTCTGAACTCCTTAAATCAAGCAGAAAGGATTGTCTTTCCTTTTATTCAAGGACCTTCCCCTTTCCACTCAAATTATTTTGAGTTAGGGTGTCTAAAATTGTGTGCTGTTCTTTACAAATAATGTGTGCTCTTAGCTCTTGCCTATCAAATCAATCCAGTGCTCTTGAAGCTAATTCTGGCCTAAAAAACTTCTTCCCACAATTATATTTTAAACTCATGGAGAATTTAAAGCATTTGATCATTTGGTGATTATCTTTGGAAGATATCTTTGAAAACAATGAAACGTTTTCTGGATCCACTGGATAACTAAATATTTCCTACAATTGTAGTCCTAGAGTTTGTGTTTATAATGCCATTGGTGGATAACAAGAAATAAACAGATGTGAACTTGAGGGTAAATGATGAGTTTGCACTAAGTGATGCCCAAATGTCAGCACTGCCTGCCAAAAGATTTTATGGCAATTAGGATGGAGGAATATGGTGGGAGACTTCAGTTTTCTAGTACAGACTGTGAGCAACAAATTAATTTCAGCCAAACAACCTCAATGGTCATATTAAATCAATTATTAATTTAAATATTACTAGCCTTGTAGATTTGCTGTATTTTAAAATTTGCTTCAGTATGCATTATAGGAATGAGATCTTTATAACTGATTTTATCTTGATTATATTTAAATAACATTTTAATAATAATTTTAATTAGCATGAATAGCTTGTAGTTGTTTGGTTGATTTGTTTGGTTTCAGCTACATTTTTCTCAAATTTAAAGGAAATTGTTTTAAGCCAATACAGATAACAATATAACTAAAATCTATCAGACACATGGTCCCTTTGGCAATTCTCAAACCACTTGATACCAGCAGTTGTCTCTTTAATAATTATAAATGGCAAACATTTAAGCAATCAATGTTTCTGAGCACCACAGGGTAAGGAAGGGAACATAACTTGTTCCCTTTTAAAATGTCTATATGACAATATTCTCAAAAGGGAATTGAAATCTCATTTATAAATCATGAAAATTGGAGAAACTTTTGAGCAACCTGAATTGTTCCTGCTCACCTAAGTAAGTTCTTTAAGTCTCACAAAGATATTTTGTAGTTTCCCTTATTTCTTTTCCTTCTATAGACTAACATGCATTAAGCTGCCCTCCAGGAATTCCATTATTTTTCCTAGGCATGGCTATGAATAGTGCAAGCACAACTGAAATGATGCAATTGTGAAAATTCAGTGCAAATACTCAAAATCCGTCCTGAAGTCAGTTTTGAGTACTGGTTAATTTCTATGAAAAACAGCCAAGGCAGAAACCAATAAATGATAATCAACTTTTTTTATTTTCCCCATTTACCATGTTTAATCAATTCAGGGAGTTCTCTTTTTGGATAGTCAATATCTCTAAAGTCTATGGAATTTATTTTACTTCACCATATCAGGGCACCTGAAGGATTCCCACCTGGAATAAGTGACTGCTCCCAGACTGCTATCCCTCACTTCAGCAATACTCATTTCCAAGCCCCTCTCCAAACTCTAGTCTGAACTACACCTGAAAGCCCATCACTATTATTTCACTGTGTGCCTCCAATGTGGCCTGTATCATTGATAATAAACCACAATTTTCTTAACTGAGATTACAAGAACCTCATGATCCTCTTTTGTTTATAATTACAGTGTGGATTCTCACATTCAAGCCATACTGCCCTTCTCACAAATTCTAAACCTCACTGTGTGCTATGATTTGAAAGCCTCCTTCCAAATCAAACTAATGTTGAAATTTAATTACATTTGGATGGTACTGTGAGGTGGGGCCCAGAAGGTGTGACTAGGTAATGAGGAGTCCACACTCATCGTTATGGTTTAGATATTAGGTGTCTCCCAAAAGCACATATGTGAGACAATGCAGGAAAGTTTAGAGGTGAAATAATTAGATAATTGGTGCAATTGACCTAATTGGTGCATTTATTCACTGATATGAATTACCTAGGTGCTAACTGGTGCAAGTATGCTGTGGCTGGAGGATATAGGTCACTAGGGTGTGATTTTAGGATTTATATTTTGTACCTGATGACTGAAACTTTCTCTTTGCTTCCTGGTAGCCACCTCTGAGCTGCTTTCCTCTACCATACCCCTCCTGCCATGATATTCTGCCTCACCTTGATCTCAGAGCAATGCAGCCAGCTGTCTATGGACTAAGACCTCCAAAACCATGAATGCCAAATAAACTTTTCCTGCCCTAAAAGTGTTCTTATGTCTTTTAGTCCAAGTGATGAAAAAGCCAGTGGAAACATTCATGAATGAATAAGTTGATTGTGGTGGGTTAGTTATAAAGGGGGAGTCTGGCCACCATTCTCCCATCTCTCTTTCATCATGTGATGTTTCCCTCCATGCCATAATGCAGCAAGAAGGCCCCTACCACATGTGGCCCATCTATCTTGGACTTTCCAGTCTCCAAGACCCTGAGCCAAATAATCTTCAATTTACCATTTGCTCAATCTGTGGTTTTCTGTTACAGCAGCACAAAACAGACTTCAGCTTCTCTTGTTTTTGTCCCTTCACAGTGCCTTTTTATTTGCAGGGCACCTTCTTTTTCCTTCTTGTTCCCTGAGTGATATCCAGGTTTTTTTCCCCAGGTATCCCCTTAAGCACCATTCCCTCTGAGAAGCTTCCCTGGATTCCTAGACTGCTATTGCCAAGCCTGCTCTACTCTTAGAGCATCTCAAATTTCCTTATTGTAGATTTATCCCACTTGATTATAATTTGTTCTTTAGTCACCTATACTTCTTGTTGACGAAGAATAAAAAATTTTTGTAAGTTTATTGTGGGAGAAATACATGATAAACATACTCCCTAGACTAAAAATTTTATTTTAGGACACAATTGGAAATGTAGGGTTATGTACAAATAGAGCTATCAAACTTTTAAATATTTATTGAAGCATAATATAAATATAGAAAAGCACATAAGTTTTAACTTAATGGATTCTTAGTGTGATTACCGTGTATGGAAATCACGTCTTGCTCTCTGCCAGGCACCCATCTTCCCAAAGATTCCAACTTCTAGCAAAATATATTAGTTTTTCTTGTCCATAAACTAAAAAAAAAAAACTTACCTATAGTCTTTTGTATCTTGCTTCTGCATTGAACTTATGAATATAATTCATCCTTGAATCTAGTAGTAGAAGTTTCTTATTAATCATTGCATGATAGTCCATTATATTAAAAATACTTGTGATAGTTTATTTTATGATTCAGTTTGACCAGCCTAAAGGATTCCCTGGTAGCTCATAAAACATTATTCCTGGATGTGTCTATTAGAGTATTTTTGGAAGAGACTAGTATTTGAATCTGTAGACTGAGTATAGAAGATCTGTTTTTACCAGTGTAGATGGAAATTATCCTATCCATTGAGGGCCTGAATAGAAAAAGGTAGAAGGGTGAATTCATTTTCTCTCCTTTAGCTGGGACATCATCTTTTTCTCTCCTCTGACATCAGCAGTCATGGTTTTGCTCCTTTGGTTTTGCACTATAAACATAGCACCCGCTTTCCTGGGCTCCCAGCTTACAGATAGCATATCTTGAGACTTCTCCACCTTCATAATCACATAAGGTAATTCCTCATCATAAACCCTAGGTTCAGTTTTAATAGAGAACCCTTAATAATACAATGTCACAGTATAATTAGCTAAGCTGTTAATTCTTGGAACTTGTGTTGATTCTAAATTTGAATAATTATGAACAATGTTGACTTTAAATACTTTGATATATGGTGCATATATACAGAACAATTTTCTATCATATATATACAAGATTAAAACTCCTTGCTCAGAAGGCATGCATATCTTTAAAGGAATGTTAAAATGTTTAGGTATGAATAGGCAATTCATAGAAGAGAAACATACAAAGAGTGAGTAGTCATACAAAGAGATACTTAGTAAATCATAAAAGGTGAATTAAAATACTTTACACAGACTATTGGCCAAACTTTGAATCTATATATTAAGATTGGATGCAGAAATGAAGACCTTCAAATTCTGGACAAAGTGAAAATTGGTATCACCTTTTACAAATTGTAATGACTTTATTTTGCTCATTTTAACACCAAGAAAAGTACCTTGCTAAAAAATAAATATATTATATATGCATATTGTAAAGAAGCAATTTTTGTTATGAAATATACCTCAGAATATTCTCACAGAAGTGCAAAAGGAATCATTTAAATAGATGTTTGCTGTGAATAGTCTCTGGTGAAGAAATTTAAAAACAAAATGGGAATAAAAGAATGAAATGCAATGAAATTAGCCAAAAGAATAAACTAGGCCTATATAGAGTAACATGGATGGATTAGAAAAAAATGTTAATAGATAGAGCTAGGAAATAGAATAAGATTTGTGGAATAAAATGTGCAATTTATGTAAATAAAACCTACATATGATACTAATTATTGCTAATATAATAGATAAATAAAATTAATAAGATGAATTTAGGGGACAAATATGGAATATACGATATTGAAGGTTGTTTTAGTTAGCTTTTTCACTACTATGACCAAAAGGCCTGACAAGAATAATTCTACAGGAGGAAGTTTATTTTGGGGCTCAGGGTTTCAGAGGTCTTAGTCCATAGACAGCTGGCTCCATTCCTCCGGCCAAAGTGAGGCAGGACACTGAGAGGAAGGAAAGCGGCTCAGGGCATCACATCAGGAAGATGAGAGAGCTCTACTCAACAAGGACAAAATATATATCCCAAAATCACACCCCCAGGGAAACACCTCCCTCAGCCACACCCTGCATGCCTTTGGTTACCACTCCGTTAGTCCCTATCAGGGGATTAATTCACTGATTGAGTTCAGGCTTGTAACCCAAACTTTTTACCCCTAAGCCTTTCTGCATTGCTTCACACAGGACATTTGGAGGGACACTTGACATCTAAACTATAACAAAGGTGAAATACAGAATCAAAATTAATGGATAATTACATAGTAAAACAGATAAACAAATATATATATAAATAAATAAAAGATACATTTTGCATAATGTGTAGGTACCACAAATTATATAGCATTTTCCATTATGTTCTCCTGAGATGCAGCATTAAAGAAAGGGTTACAGAAACAATGCTAAGAGAAAGAGGTACTAGCTGTTCCTTAAAGGTACAAGTGTAAATAAACTTCCTCTTCAGTGACCACTTTTCGTTGAACCTAATCCTTTTCCAGATTATTTTTACAAAATCAGACCTGTAATCACTCCATTGTCTAGAGATGATTTTTTCTTTTATTCAAGAGCCCTCCTAATATTACAATAAGTGGAACAGGTACATTGGCAATCCAGCAATACAAAAAATATTGCTAGAAAAGGTGCTAAAAAATCAAACGTCTAAAAGCTTTATTTTTCGTACAGCAACCCATTAAATATATATGTACTCAGCCCTTTATTACATGGAAGGCCGTGTACTGCTCTGTGAAGATGAAAAGAAATGGTGAAACAGTGAGCCAGATGGAACACTTTGAGCTGCTACATTTACAGTAGACGGAAAGGCAGAAACCATTTCCCTTGGCAGCTCTGATCCTCTCAGTTTACCACTGGGATCTCAGCCAGCTGATCTGGAGTCCTGCTTCCACAGTGAAGCAAACACCATTCAACATCCTAACCTAAATATAACCCTTACCTTCTTTACTCTGAATTTACTCATAGATGCTACAAGCATCTGTAAGAGCTGTTAAAAATCATATTTCTAGTATACATACTTTTTACATTTTAACATCTCTGAAAATAGGATGCATTTTTATAATAAATGTTGTCTTTCAATTGATCTCAGCAAGGAGACAACTATGACATAGTTGTTACTGCCTGCATATATATGTGGCCTTGTTCACATCTGTTTATATTGTCATTATTCCAGTTGATTTGGAAGTATGTTGATGATAACACATGTTGACTTTAATTGCTTTTTAAGTGTCTTATGATTTAGCATGGAGACAAAAAGTTCTAAAGTACAGAAATTCATCAAAATAAGGTTAATGGACATCTAAGGATACACTTGTTATTCTTACTGAACAGATCAGATGACTTCATTTGCTTAGTGTTCTTGTTAACAAGTCATTTAAGAGTTTCACTATATACTAATTATATAGTTATCTATTACTGAATACAAATCACTGCAAGACATAGTGGCTTACAACAACAAATATTTATTATCACACAGATTCTAAGAGTCACACATCTTTGATCAGTTTGATTCTGTGGTTCTGGTTCAAGGCCTTTCATTAGATTGCTGTTAAGCTTTCAGCCAGAGTATATAGTCATCTGAAATCTTGGCTGTGGCTTGTGGACGTGCTTGCAAGATGATTCATTCACAAGGCTGCTGGCAGGAGGCCTCAGTTCTGGACCATGTAGGCATCTCCACAGGGCTACCTGAATGCCTTCACAACATGGAAGACAGCTTCTCCTGGAAACATGATAGAGGGAAAGCAAGCTAGCTGGAGATGTTTGGCTTTTCATGTCCTCATTTCCAAAGTAATCCACTGTCACTCTTACTTTATTCTATTCAGTAATTAAATCCAGCACATCCTCCAGTGGAATAGAATTAAGTTCCACCTATGAACCGGCAAAATCTGTGGAAATATTGTTTTAATGGCCACAGTAACTTTCTTTTAGTGCCTGGTAATATTGACAGAGTATGGGGAGAATGGGTATCAGTCACTTAGAAAAATGTTAGAGTATCTTTTTAAGAAATGATGAGTAATACAATACCATCAAAGAATGATATTTTGTATCAAAATACAAGCATCAACTACTCAGAGTTTTAAAATGATTTAGAAGAGTCACATTCAGAATGTGGAGAATTTTAGGGTTATCTTATACAATTTATTTTAGGAACAGTTTCATATTTTGTAAGAATAATAAAGAATCTATACAATAGAAATAAATAGCTGTTTCAATATATATGTTTATATAGACATAAATCCTAAATGATAACCAAACATTGTGTTATAGTTTAATTAGGAGTATTTTTTCCTTTTTTAATGGAAAAATTGATACTTTCTGAGAGCCAATGAAATTTGGTATGAATTTGTGAAAGATCACACCATTTGGCTTCCATTTTTTGACCCTGCCTCTATATCTATACTCTTTGTAACTTTAAAGTGCCCATCAATGTATGCGGGTAATCGGTCTTGCGTCTTGGACCTGTGTTTATAATATGATTCCATTTGCTCAATAGAATGTTAGCAGACGTGAGGCAAGCATAGACTTGAAAGAGTACATACATGTTTCCACATGCTTCCTAGCACTTCTCTCTGCCATGGGAACATGCCAGGACTATACTTTTGGAGGATGGGAGAAAACTAAAGCAGAGCCAAGTTGCCCTAAAGGCCCTAACTAAAGGCAGGTTCTAACAGCTGACTGTCATCAACTCCTAAATATAAGGCAGCCCAGTTCAGGTAGCAAAACAACATATCTATTTATTGCTACCCAGATGTTTGAGCTATTAATGTCTATTGCCATATTGCCACTGATGTTTTGTGGTTATGTTTGGCCATAAACGCTAATGCAGTTAATTTAAAATGTTGTATGTGTTTTCAACATTAAACATACCCTGTGTTTAATTGGGATGATTATCTATGTTCATAAGAGTCTTCCAATGAAGTTCTGAAGTCCCTTGAAAACTTGTACTCAATATTCATGTCATTCTTTCTTAGACAATGGTCTTCTTTTGTTTGTTTTGTATTGGAAAGAATAACAGTCTGGATGGACTGCTTGACAATGGTTTCCCTTCAACGCTCATCTCTGGGCATGAAAATACAGCAAAAGGAAGGTGTCAGTGCCACAAGGCACCTTTCTTTTGGAGAAATTATCCTTTTTTTTACTCCATGTAGTCCTCATGGGGATTTCTAACACAATGCCTGCCACCTTCCAACTACACAAGTGTGGACAGGAAACCCAGGTTGGCTAAATTAAGCATACTGAGCTCTTGATAAAAGTTCAAATAATAAAATAAATCTTCAATGGGATTTGGTACATGTGCTAAATCTGAAAGAAGGTGTATATATTATTTTTGGACCACCAACTAGGACAACTCCTGTCAAAAGAGATAGAGAAGCAATATCAGAGAAGCAATATCCGTGGGTTCAAAGGCCATTGCCTAAGAACATTACATAAACCCTATGTCCATTCCATCTTGGAGATCCCATTATTAGAGCCAATAAATTCCCTCTTTTCCCCTTAAACTTATTGTTTATTACTTATTGTCTGTTACTTGCAATTGAAAGAATCATGAATGGTTAAAAGTATTATTCCTAGTTTGCTGAAGAGAAAACAACCACAGAATATTACATTTCTTGTTCATATTCTCTAGATAATAAATGGTAGTCAGAATACCATAGTAGGTTTAGCCAATTCCCATGAGTCACAGAAAGTGAGCAAGATGGAGATCAGATTGGCTTTTCATGGGCTTGTTTTTTGACCTAACCCTATTTGTGCACTGTTTTGACAAATGCTTAGATATGAGTCACCACCACCATTACCAGTGCTATCAACCGTCATGCTGCTTATGTACAGATACTTTCCTCACGTCCAAACCCCGGCAACCACTGTCCTGTCCTTAGAGTTCTGTCTTTTTCAGGATGTCATATAAATGGAATCACATAGTATTTTACTTCTGACTTTTTTCATAGCATAATGCATTTCAGATTCATCCACACTATTGCACATTATCAACATGAATGCTTTCTAAAAATGTGCTTGGAGCAGTATTTCAATCTCATCCACGTTAATGAGTGTGACAACCACACAGGTTTCAAAATGAGGAAAGAAGAAATATTCTGGGTTGAAACAAAATTAATGTTCACCCAAAACCTGGGAATGTGACCTTATCTAGACATAGCATCCTTGTAGATGTTATGAAGCAAAAATGAGGTTGTATTGGGTTAGAGTGGGCCCTGATGTTCTTATAAGAAGAAATTTGAACACAAAGACATAGGGAGAATACCACATGATAGGGAGGCCCGAAGAGTGCCACACCTACAAGGAATGAAGAGAAGATCATGAAGCAGATTCTCCCAGAGAGACTCCAGAAGGCAAATGGGCACATTAATTTCATTTTTTAAATTTAGACTTCTAGCTTCCAGAACTGCCAAATAATAAATTACAGCCCTGGGAATCTAACACAAGAAAATATGAAGGCTTGGGGCATTGCTCTCCAGGCAGCATCCTGGAAAGCAAGTGAATCTGAATGAGCAGATGTGACAGAAGGAGACCGAGTTCCCTCACTTGAGAGTTCTGCCTTATGATCAGCCAGACTGAACTCTAAATCCAAATTCGTAATGGTACGGCATGTACTAGTGTACATTACCCCAAATATCAAATGTTTTCCTAATAACTAAAATATGATGAACAATGTAGAGATGTAATTTTGGCCTGCCACAAACTAATTTATGACATCAACTGATTAAAAATCACCATATTTCTATTCAAAAAGAAACAAATTCTGGAGTTGGGGGTGGGGCATCTTTCACCATTATTTTTGTTTTTAATAACCTCCAGAGGATTATAGACTCAGGAAATTATTAAATTGTAATTAATTTTCCATTCAATTGTGATTAATTATCTCATTGAGGAGATAAAAGAGAAAGAAAAAGAAAATGTAAGAATAATCCACATTCCTTTAGAAAAGAAATCTGAGGGATTTTTCAGTTTGTTGCCTGTGCTTCATGTATAAAACAAATTAAGGGATATGTTTGTTACAGAAAACATAGCACTTTGATACTTATGATGTAGAAGTAAAGATAAGAACAAGTAAGCAAATCAGCATTTTAGACAAGTTAATATGGACTTTTTTTTCAGATGTGTTTATATTATGTATATATTATGTGTCAGTTAAGGTTATAGTAATCATGAAAAATCTGATTATCAAACCTGATCTCCTATCAAACACTCCTGAACATTGTCACCCCAAAAACAGCTTCCTGTACCTCACTCCCCAGATTCTGATTTAGAAAATTCAGACTGAGGCAAGGGAATCCATTTTGTTTTTCAATTTCTCGAGAATTTGACAGTTCTGATGGGCAACCAATTTTGAGAAATGCTTACACAGAAGGTATTCTTAATGAAAGCTTTGATCTCACAAAGCCTGGAAAATTTGAGCTGAGGTCAGCTGAAGGTCAAATACCAAAAGCAAAATATTAGAATTAGGAAGTAACTTAATACTTAGTAGGGTCAAGAAATGGAAACCGGGCTTAAAAGGGAAAACCAGGATCCATGGTGAAGCAAGCTTCATGAATCAGGAAGGGAAGTCAGAGTGGCAAAGAAAATCACTATAGGGACACTTGGGAAAATGGAAAGGCAGATCTCACAAAGCCCTGAGATTCAGAATTCTGGGTCCAGCCTGCTCAGGACTCAGAGAAAGACTTCATGTGTTTTAGACTCCTTGCCTGTGGGTTCATGCTTTTATGCTAATTCCTCCTAGCATCTCAGCTCATTCAAGACCTACCAGTCTCTTATTTTCTCTGTCTCTAGAAGCTTGCTTAGCATCCTGCTGTAGGCTGAGTGATATTCATGAGCATCTCCAGGACCTGAAGTGACTTACTGGGTGATCTTGTTTCACTGTAACAATGCAGCTGGCTGTGTTTTTGTCTGTATGTGTATACTTTTTTTTTTTTTTTAAATGGTGAACTGTATCAATATGGAATTGTCCTTATACAGTAATGTTTATTCCATGCTATTGAACTTATAAAAATGAATTTAAACTTTAGGTAAATTGAAAGGACAGTTATTATGTTTTGGGTAACAGTAAGACATTTATTTCTTTATAATTTGTTTTCATTCATAAAAAGGACAAAGCACAGTCCTATACTACTCCATTGAAAAATGATAAAAAATAACTAAAAAAATCAATTCAATATTTTATCAGTATCAAATAAAACTACTACCACCTTTCCTGAAATACAAAGAAACCACAGATGTTTCTATATCTATATAAATTTTAATTAAGAATCTTGCATCTTAAAGCATATGATACATTAGTTAGTTCAACAACAGTTTGAAACTGATGGTCCCAGTCAAATTCGTACAATTGTATGAGGAAATAAAAAGCTTGAGTTATCAGTATATGAGATATTTTAGTCTACTTGTCACAAATTTAAAACTAAACAACCTCCAAAGTCTGTTTTCTTCTTACCTTTCAGAACCATTTCATGCAAAATCTAGCCAGTTTTGCTCTTTATTACCTTACATTAAAAAATAAAAAGGCAAGCATGCATTTGGCAAAAGATGTAGTTGCTGTTGATTATATAAAAATGCCCAACATGGGTCACACTGCAAAAGGAAAACCCCATAGTGTAACAATGAAACACCAACATTTATACAGAAGGCTTACAGATTATGTTTCCTTAAAGTATGAAGTCATTTTGTTTCTTTTTCCAAATAATTAAATATTTTATGAAACCTGGCAATGATCTTAAGACTGTTGACATACTTTCACTGGGCAGTCATTCATTTCGTTGATTTTAAAAAGTTTCATTTTATAACAAAGAGATAAATGTAAATTAATGAAATATTTATTGATATTTTCATAATGAAGCTTCTAAACATTTATACATAGATATATAGTACAAAAATTATACAAATTAAAGATAGGGGGTAAAGTAGTAATAGATTTATTTTGCTTCCTGTAAATATCTTTTATGAACCTATAAGGTATCCTTTCTAAAAAGATAAACTCTATCTCTAATTAGCTAGCAAGGTTGTGCTAATAAAATAGGATCATACATCCTGAAGCATCAAACATTGCACCATTTCATAAGCCAGCTAATTCTTTATTTCCCGAGCTCTCGCATCCACACTCACATTTCCATGCACACCATGGAGAATGAAGAAATGTGCACCCTTCTTTTCACAACTTATAAAAACCCTAAGCACCAACACTTGGGGGACACATATTTTGTCTCCCTGTGGCCTTCCAGTTTTGCATAATCTTCAAAGTTCCACTAACAACATATCAATTTGGTATTTTTAGCCATTTGTCAGTATGGCATTGAAGTGGCAAACAAACTTAAAATTAGGTTTTATTATTTTTTTAAAGAATACTGTAGCTTCTTCAACCTATAGGTAATTTCTTGCTTTCACAACGTCAATAAAGAAAGATTATACTTAGGTATGAAGCACAAAAACAAAGATATTAGAATATTATTAGGTAATTCAGATATTCACTTAACTGTCCTTTATCCCTACTATATAAAGACTCACATCTTAATTAAAAAATGGAAGCACGCTACTTCTCAAAATTCATCATTCCACATATGAATAAATACAGCAATATGATGTACTTCAGATAAGAACTGTGGCTTTTGAGGTTTGATACTGATGATAAGAAAAGCATAAAATAACTTCAGAGTAGAATACAAAAGTAAAAAAATCTTCATATGGTATGTTTACCATTAGAAAACTAACTGAAAAGCATTACTGATTCTGAAAATGAAATATTTAGAAAATTACTTCAAAAATAAGAATACTGATAGTAAGTTCTAGAATTTGGTTTTCAATATTCAAAATCTTTCAGCTCATTCAGTAAAGTCATTTGGTAATGGAATTTATATTGAAATGTTTCTATCATGTTCTATTTGTTTTTCAGAAAAAATCAAAATGTCATGAATGATAGGGGCCATTCAAAAATATGCAGGACCCAAAACAGAGGGGATAGTACAAGAGACTGTATTACTCTTACATTTACCACATACAATCAACATTTCAACCTCTATTATATTTCACAACTTGTTATTAAATTTAAAGCACCTGTGTATGGTGATTTTACTTTCACTCTACAGCCTATGGTATTGAATTGAACACTGTAACAAGTCCCATTGGATTAAATCATGCAACTGTCACAGAATCAGGTTAAGTGGTTTATAAGGCATATTGGAACGAGTTAAAAATCATTTTATATCCATTTAAAAGTTTATTCTTTTGGATGAAGGGGTTCCTGAATGCCTCAGTCATAGTGTGTTGTAAATCAGCTGGATAGTTTGTTGTATAATTTATTTGGCTTAGGATGAAGCCACAGAAATTGGTGGGAATTGTAGTTATCCCAGGATGAAGGGTGTCCTCTGAGCCGGGTTGGGAACAGCAGCTTTCACATCACATTCAGAATGCCAAGTAGACAAGGACGCCAAGGGCAGGAAGCAGTAAGCCAAGAAAACTTGAAGATAGGGTGGATGTACCTATAAAGAAAATGGAAAAGCATGCATATCATTTCATTGATTAGTCACTATTACTCATTTAGTGTACTTGAGGAAGGCATGATTGTGTTGCCCTGAGAAACAAATGTTTTGTTTAACAAAACTGGTTTCTTTTATTAGTGATTGAAAGGAAAGAAAGAAAGAGAGAGAGGGTGAGAGGAAGGGAAGGAAGGAAGAAAAAAGAAACATTTGATCAAGGATTTAGAGACCACTTGGACTATTTTAATATCAAGTTTAAAGTAGTCATGGCAAATAATAAGATCAGACATAATTATGCTATCCCTATGATACAGCAGTCTCAAATTCCTACCTGGAAAAAGGTCAAGAAGTATACATAAATAAGTAAAAAAATAAAATGAAAAGGCTTTAACAATAAGAAAGAAATGCAACAACTAATAATAATGGGGCTGTGGATATGGATCAGTGGTAGAGCACTTGCCTAGCATGCACAAAGCCTTGGTTTTCGCAAAAATAAAAACCAAACAACAACAAAACAAAAACAAAAAAATAAAACAGACCTAACAGTGTTACCTGGGATAACGATATCAGAGGTATACTGGACAGATTTTGCATAATTCCATATTCCAATGATTTTAAAACATTTAGGCACTCACATAATGACGTAAGAAAGGCATTTCTAATATCATTAATTTTCTTTAATTTTTTTAGCTAAAGTACAATTGCCCTAAGGTATCATTCTGTGAAATAAAAATGATGTAATAAGCTATTAACATATATGAATTGATATTGTAACTTGGGTGCCACCCAGAAGGACTACAGGGTGCTAAGTAAGTACAAGTAAGTTCTTTCTCTCTAGAACTCTTGACAAAGAAGGTGTACTTTTTATTTCCATTCTCCACACTTTTTAGGAACTAATTTGCTGGAATGAGGGAAAGGCTAAAAACTAATCAACAGTTTGCAAAGATAATAGATTTTTGTCAGTTTTTGGAAGCCCACTTTCTAAATTTGAAAACTTAAACATTATTATCTAACATTAAAAATGGCTTGCTTAAGCCAGCCCATTTTTCATAATACCCCTCTTACATCAGAAGATTTAGAGCATTTCTCCTGAATATCTAGGCATTATGATCACATCTGTGTTCCCTCTAAGGAGGAAGATAATCATGTCTGCATGCCTGCATTCTACCACTGCCCTGTTGGCTACATGGAAAATCTAACAGAAAGCATTTTTAGATACAGATAAAGTGATCTTGGGAAAGAAGCAGGACAGTAAGGGTCAAAAAGTGAGGACAAAATTCTAAGAGCAATATAAAGGGTCCTCTAGCAGCTGCTTAGAGCCTCAGTAATGCAGATGCTGTGCAACACTATCAATAACAATGAAAACACTAATCCAGACTATCACAGCCTCTGTTACAGTTCCACAGCAACAAAGTAGACTCCCTGTTGGTTCCTCTCCCTTCTCTCTCTCTCTCACACAAACACAAACACACACACGCACACACACCATGCATATACACACACATTAGTGTAACAGTCTGTTCATTTTATTATCCTCATACTACAGAGTTCACAACTCAGATTCAGGCCAACCACCACTGGAGGCCAGAGACAGGATTAGATCTCAGATTTGCTCACCTCCAAAGGCCATGTTCTTTCTACCTCCCTGTCACTATCCTGCAGATAACTTTAAAAAGGGATCAATTTTGGAAATGCATAAAGACACTGCACCCTGTTCTTAATGTGTCAAGAGAAGGGCATAAAAGGAAAATAAATGCCATATGAGAAAACATAACTACTTCCTAAGCTGTTTCAGAGAGGTCATCACATTCTTGTAGATCCTTTTTTAAACCTACTTTTCTACATAATTTTAAAAACATGCTACAATGCACACATTATGTTGTTCTGATAAGATGACCAATAACAAACCTCAAATGCACAGAAAAACATTCAGTTTTCAATGTTTGACTCAAATTAAGACCCTTGAAGACCTTTGTCTGAGGATGAGTGCAAGGTTTCTACAATGCTCTATCCTATGACCACAAATTACATCAGCCATGGGTACCCTTTTATGTACTTGCCTGAGTATGTGGCTTGGCACTGTACAAACTGTGGCTGCAGAAAGAAATTTAGTCAATTATGGATGTGATTTTGAAGTTTTCGTGTTAGTATGAAAACCAAACACAATTTCATAATTTGTGGCTTCAACATCAGGATATTTGATTTATTTAAATAAACTCTTCATGTTTATGTGTGTTATATTTAATTTCTCTAATGGCTCGTGCTTATGTAATTGTGGTCTTCATGTTCAATTCTCTTCTCCATTCCAAGCAGAAACTGGAGACTTGATTGAATTACTATTTAAAGTCATTATAAATGTGGGTCTATATATTCTTGAGGGATTTTCAATATATTTTGGTTATATGTCTCACAAAATATATATTACTGCTATCAAGAATAATTCTAGTACATATATGGTATGTACTAAACATATCTTTTGCTTTTCATGTATTTGATCAAAGTTAAATATGAACAAATCATCAGTCATGTAAATCATTTTTTCCCTAGAAGAAATGTAAAATAATTTAGAGTACTGTCTATTCCATTAGATTTTCTTGCTATTTTTTTAACCTAAACTTTCAGACTTATTACTTCCTTTAGGAAGGGTTCCTGCTGAAGGGAAATACAGATTGAGAGCAGAAATTTCAATTGAACATTACTTCACTTAAAAGTTAAGTTGTCCTTTTGGTAAGTAGAGAACTGCTCTTCTCAGTTTTCAGTGATATGTCCTTTCTGAGGTTTAAATTTGATAATCATGGTCCAATCCAAGTTGCTACTTCTTGGTTATTGATTTTGATATCATATTTAGATTTTTCTTTTTGTGGAATCATTTTTTTTAAGTTCACAATGGTTAATATTACTAGGTTGTGGATAACTTCAGGACAGGGATTATTTATATCCAAATCAATGCAGCTATGTTGACCAATTCCAAGCCCAGTATATGGAAATTATTCAAACCATAATGCCATATAATTGAATCATGTTTTCATTAGCAAAACAGAAACTTCTGATAACCAAGCACAGGCAGGAAGGAAAATAGCAAGTGGGTGAGGCAAGGAGATCTAAGGAGGAAGATCATTAAGGGATACCACTGTGACCTCAGTCAAACTTTTGATATTTCTCTATCTTTCTGCCTCTGTCTCTCTTTCTCTTTCTTTTTAATTCTTTTTATATCACAATCCCTCTAACTTTTAGAGACAGAGAGCAAGGAAGAGGGTTACCCCTTTCTTTGAAAGATTTTTCTCAGGAAATATATGTATATATATATATTTTTTTCTATCAGAGAGATGATAGTTATCATCCACACCATTAGAAGGCATTCATTTTACTAAGTCCTGGGGTCATCCAGCTTGTTTTGCAAGGCCACTTTTGACTCTTCCAAGGTCTTACAATCTCCCTGGGCTTAGAAAAGAAAATATTCTGATAAAATGGCTGATCCCCATTCTGAGAGGTTTCCTCTGTACACATCAGGTCTCTTAGATACACATCAGTAGATGTTTGCTGTTGCCAGTTGTTGAGTCCAATAAAACCCCTGCTGGTATAGCAACAAGTTTAGAAAAGAAAAGGAGCAAAACTTTGGAGCTGAAAGAGTGAAATTAGCTTAGAGAGGAAAAAAACAGAGCCACCTTTCTTTATGCAATTAGTAAGCAGACACAGATAAGCTACCTGCAAAGTTGACAGGAGACACTTCTAAGATGACACAGCAGCTATAAAAGGTGTAATGAGTCAGCTATAAAAGGTGTAATGAGTTCGTCTTTGAGTAGATAGTGTACTGTTACAATGATAGCCCAGTGATGCTTTATTCTTCCCACTAACAAATGGGGATTAAGTTGAGAGGGAGTTGAGTAAGAGTTGAGAGGGTATGCAGGGAACAGCTTCCCATGGCAGCTTGAGTAGAGGACTCTGAGGCCAGGTGAAGAGAAGTGCATACCCTGTCTCTGCCCTTCGCGGACTAGACAATCTTGAGTATGTTCTGTAATCTTTGTAAACCTTAGTTCCTTCAACCATAGAATGGGAATAATAATATGATTCTTATGGCTGTATTGTGAGAATTGAGAGCATATTTATCAAAAGCTTGTATATATACAACATAAGCTTTTTTTCATAAGCAGTCATAATATGTGGAAGCCCATTATTGAAATGGGTGGGAAAAGAATGCTTTAAAGATGGGTCTGCAGGCAGAGCACTGCCAGGTTTTTGCCTTCTCTGTGTTCAAGCTTGCAGCAATACTCTGCCCACTCCCATCTGACAACCCCATGGAACATGGGGGGCTCTGCTTATCACAGTCCTAAAATAGATGCTTTCTGTAAGCACTTAAGCAAAGCAAATACATGGATAGTAGAAAACTCCAAGTAAGGGAGGGGAAAAATAGAAATAGATTGAACTAGACAAAGGATATCAAAAGGAAGGGAGTGGGGAGGGAAATAGGAAAGGTAGTAGAAGTAGAATTATGTTCCTAACCTTGTATTTGTATACACCACCAGGGTAATTCCACTTCATGCACAATCACAAGAGTGAGGAACCAAATAGAATAAGTTACACTTTATGTATGTATAGTCTGCCAAAGTACATAATTTGTGGCTTCAACATCAGGATAGTTGATTTATTTAAATAAACTCTTCATGTTTATGTGTGTTATATTTAATTTCTCTAATGGCTCGTGCTTATGTAATTGTGGTCTTCATGTTCAATTCTCTTCTCCATTCCAAGCAGAAGCTGGAGACTTGATTGAATTACTATTTAAAGTCATTATAAATGTGGGTCTACTGTTATGTATGAATAAAAATTAAATCATCATCATCATAGTAATAAAAAAGAAAACTCCAAGTAAGTGGTAGGTAGTCACACTATATCTGAATATGATTATTTCTTGCTCTAGATCTGCACATTTTAGTTTTGGAAGAGTAGTTGGATAAAAACCAGAGCAAAACAACAGCATAAACTGGGCATATTCAACTTTTCTGTAATAGTCTGGCTAGTGTTATCTCTTCTGTGGCATGGTAAGCAGAGATATTTGTTTTTAAGTAACAGAAACCCAGCTGAAGAAAGAAGTGATGTACTGACCCTTGGGACAACTAGAGCCAGAGAACTAAACACCTGTGTCTTCCATATTTCTAGCTTTTGTCTTTTCTCTTTTGCATATTGCCTAATATTCTCCATGAAAATAGACATGAGTTCCAAATAGAGATGAGCTCCTAACTCACAATTGTAGATTCTCAAAAACAAATAGTATTTTTCTTTAGACCCTGCCAGAGTGAGAACTCTAAAGGAAAAATATGATTAGCAAACTTTGAATTACCCCTGCCCCCAGGCTAATAACTGTGGCTTAGTTAATGGTGATAATTGAACCAGCCTAGAACAGGCTCCCGTTCCTCAACCAATCACTGTGGTAAAGGAGGCAGTGCCACTTCATCAAATGACAGCTTGGCTCTTATCTCAGGAGGACTAGCACATTCCCAAGTGAATAGATTTGGGAGCAAAAGAGAGTTTCTGGGACCAAAAAGAGAGCTTCAACCAAAAGTGTAAATGCACATTGAGAATTGAAGGATATGGCAAACAACCACCGTTAAGGAGAAAAGGAGAGTAATGGACTCCAGGGAGAAAAGGAAAACAATTCACTCTGGACTTACACAATTTCCCTTTTCTACAACTGTTCCTCCTGACTGCCCAACTGACATATTCTGCTATGACTCAGTCTCACTGAACCCTATAAAACTTGGACTCCTATTGTAACCAGTTGCCATTTTCCTGTTGAAGATGTGTCCCTCTGCTGCTGAATCAAACTTCACTGATCTGTTGAGGTCTTTCTTGGCTTCTTTTCTTTCTCTTTCATTCGCTTTCATTTGGTGCCAAAACCCAGGACAGCATTTGGGGCTCTCTACCCCTCCCCATCATAACAAACCTATACCATCTTTTCTCTCTTCTCATCTGCCTTGTATTACTTTCCTTCCTTCCTCTTGATAGAAGGAGCCCCTTTGCACCCTCAGAGTACACTATAGCTCAGTGGTGGCTGGCACATGACTGGAAACTTAATCCATTCTTGGATTCTTGGGCTGTTTTTTTTTTTTTTTTCTGGTACCATGGATTAAACTCAAGGGTATTTGAGCACTGAGCCACATCCCCAGCCCTATTTTGTATTTTATTTAGAGACAGGGTCTCACTGAGTTGCTTAGCACCTCGCCATTGCTAAGGCTGGATTTGAACTCGTTATTCTCCTGTCTCAGCCTTCCAAAGTGCTGGGATTACAGGCATGCACCACCATGCCGAGCTCTTGGGTTAGATTTTTGCTGTCTCATTGCCACATGGACAGAGCAAGGGCCTGTACGGGGTCCTTTATTGGTGTTGGAGGCATCCTTCTTCTAATCCTCTCCTCTCCAATTCCTCCCTGCAGTTAGACTTCCAGATCAAAGGCTGCTTTTTGCCATTTTGCTTCTGCATGCAACACCACCCTCCTCATTCTTCAGAGAGGTAATATCCCTTTCAGTCTTCTGCTGAGGCGCCCTGTCCACCTTTCTGCTCATCTGGATCCTGGGGGTCCCCACCACTGAGATTATAGAAGGAATGCCCTCTCTTTCTCTGGTGAAATTCTGTTTGGTGATAGGAGACATCAAAAGATGCTTTGATCTGAACCACCACCCCACTCGGACCTCTCCAACATGGAAGCTTCTATCCTGCTGGACTCTCCCTTAGGTTGTCTTATAACTAACTTTAAGAACCTTAAAATTAGATGCCTCATTAGGCTTAGTACTCAGATCTGGCTGCAATATAAATTAGACAACCTGAATCAATGGCCCAAATTTGGAAACTTTGATCCCCAAATCCTCTAAGACTTAGACAACTTCCTCCAATGAAATGGCAAATGGCCTGAGGCTGATCTCCAAGCTTTCTTTTACCTTCACTAAAGGCCCTCATTATGCCAACCTTTCTCTGCTCTGCAATTAATTCTCGCTGACTCCCCACTCCATAAGCCCTGTAGATCAGGCCCTGACCCCCAGCTCTCTTCATTTACTGCCTCTGAAATAGGAGATGAACCCCCAATAAAAATAAGGCTGGAGGCTATAAAGCAAAGTTTCATAGAAAGGAGTGCCTGATAATTATCAAAAGAGATTGTCAGAGTCACAGCTTTTTTCTGAGTCAATTTGAGACCTACAAATATTCCTAACCTCCTACATAGGTGGCTTGATCTGTGTTTCTAAGTTTGCCAGTATGATTATCTAGCCCCAGTATTCATCCCTCATATTAATCTAAAAAGATATAATGTGGCACATAAAAGTCTTAACTAACTTTACTATGAAAGCCCTAATTGACACAGATAAAGGGATCTCTACTAAACACAGAGGTAATACCAAAATAAATATATTTTACAAAAATCAAATGGCATTAGAGATCGGTTCCAAGATGGTGGCCTAGACGGATGCAGCGTTCCTAGTCTCTCCAGGACCGGGGTTTAAATTAGTAGAAACATTATTTCTCAGGGAGTTTTTAGAGGACACCCAACAGCTGCCTCCATGCAGGAACTGCACTTGCGTGCCCACAGGGTTGCCAGGCCTCAGCGTTTGCACAAGACCCCAGCTGCAAGCTGGCTCAGGACTCTGATCCATCACCTGTGCAAAACCTGCTCCCACACAGGATGCCCGGGTGTAGCATCCACACACTCTGTAGGACCTTGGGTCGCCCACCCATGCAGGACCCCTATCCTTTGCTGCCACACGGGACCCCCGGCTCCCATGCAGGACCCCTGGCTGCTTCTCTGGTGTGAATCTCCATCTACCAAGGTGGAACCTCCCTGTTTGCCATACCTGGAGACATGGGACAGGATCTGGAGACAAACTTTTACTTCTGCATAGCACATTACAGAGCTGCATCTCTGAACATGTCACCCAACAGCACCACCTGACATGACCCTTCATGCTATCTCTGAAGCAGACGGCTTCTTTGTGAGACTCCAGCTTCATCATCTTTGTCCTGAGTGGGCAGATACCAGTAAGCAACAGACATCTCCACCTACTGGAGGATAGGGGAAGCAATCCTGTTTATTTACATTGAGACTTCTTATTTTTTATTTATTCCTAATATTCCTTTTTTTCTCTTTTCTTCCTTTCTTTTTTTTTCTTTTCTCTCTCTCACTCTTTTCCCATCCTTACATCCCCAACATTTGTGAAACCAAGTATTTTCTATTCATTAGGCCACAGTGGACTGGGATATCTGATTAGTATACTACAGTTGTATTATATAGTCTTGTAACTTCCACCTTTACATGTTTTATTTTTCTTAATTTTTATGTCTCCTCGTTAGTTGTATTCTATTTTCTTCCTACTTATTAGTCTTCCCCAAATCTCTTTCTCTCTTTTCTACTAATAGTCAACTTCTTTTGGATTCTTCTTTCATGCTTTCTGTATCTAATAACTATAACCTCACTTCCTACCTCCCTGACATCTCATCCTACACCCCACTGCGGTTCTCTCTAACCCACCAGCAGAAACTATACACCCTTGTGCAAGCTTACTGTTTATATAGTAGATGCTAATTGAACTCATAATTTCTTTATATTGTGACTAAGCCATAAATGTATTTAGGAGCTATTAGGAGCTACTTGGTTTGAAACTATATATTGTTTGTATTGAGATCTGTCAACATTGGTCTCCTCCTTAAAGGAGAAGTATTGAAACCCAATAGGGAATCTATAAGCCTACAGGATGAAAACTGTAACACCTCGGATCTACAGTGATAGAAGGAAAGACACAAATGACATGAAAAAACAAGGGAAGAAAGTGCCTCAAACAAACCAAGATACTACATTATTAGAATCCATGGTCAGCACAGCAGAATAAATGTCAAAGAAGGAATTCAGGGTGTACATTTAACATGTTCTATGACTTAAAGAATGATAAAAGAGAGCAAACCCAAGCAGCAACAGATCATTTTGATAAAGAACTACATAGGCAAATACAGGAGGGAAAAGATTACTTCAATAAGGAGATAGAAATTCTGAAAAAGAACTAAACAGAAATCCTCAAAATGAAAGAAACAATAAACCAAATTAAAAACTCATTAGAAAGCATCACCAACAGATTAGATCACTTGGAAGACAGAACCTCAGACAATGAAGACAAAATATTTAATCTTGAAAATAGAGTTGACCACACAGTGAAGATGGTAAGAAACCATGAAAAGAACATCCAAGAATTATGGGATAACATGAAAAGACCAAATTTAAGAATTATTAGGATAGAGGAAGGCATAGAATTTCAAACCAAAGGAATGAGCAATCTATTCAATGAAATAATATCAGAAAATCTTCCAAACATGAAGAATGAAGTGGATAATCAA
>PVHX01006952.1:22841-95546 GCA_004024805.1 Geosciurus inauris
ATATACCAAGCTCTGAAAGACAATGGATGTCAACCAAGAATCTTATATCCAGCAAAATTAAGTTTTAGATTTGGTGATGAAATAAAAACCTTCCAAGATAAACAAAAATTAATTCACAGCAAGAAAGCCTGCACTACAGAACATACTTGGCAAAATATTCCATGAGGAGGAAATGAAAAACAACAATGAAAACCTGCAAAGGGAGGAACCACACTAAAGGAAAGGCCAATCAAAGGAGAAACCCAGTCAAGTTAAAAACTAATAATAAACCAAAATGTCAGGGAATACAAACCATGCCTCAATAATAACACTGAATGTCAATGGCCTAAACTCAGCAGTTAAAAGACATAGACTGGCAAATTGGATTTTTAAAAAACACCCAAAAATATGCTTTCTATGAGACTCATCTCATAGAAAGAGACACTCACAGATTTAAGGTAAAAGGATAAAAAAAAAAAATGTATCACTCACATGGACTGCGTAAACAAGCAGGGGTGTCCATTCTCATATCAGATAAAGTGGACTTCAAACCAAAGTTAGTGAAAAAGGATAAAGAAGGTCATTTCATACTGCTTAAATCAACAAGACATAACAATCTTAAATATCTATGCCCCAAACAATGGAGCAGCCATGTACGTCCAACAAACCCTTCTCAACTTCAAGAATCAAATAGACCACAACACAATAGTACTGGGTTGCTTTAACACACCCTCTCACCATTGGATAGATCTTCCAAACAAAAACTAAACAAAGAATCTACAAAACTCCATAGAACAATCAATAATCTGGACTTGAGAGACATATATAGAATATTCCATCCTTCAACAAGCAAATACACATTTTTCTCAGCAGCACATGGATCCTTCTCCAAAATAGATCATATGCTATGCCACAAAGCTAGTATTAGCAAATACAAAAAAATAGAGATACTACCCTGCATTCTGTCTGACCATAATGGAATAAAATTAGAAATTAATGACAGTTTTAAAAAAAGAAGCTACTCCAACACCTGGAGACTCAATAATATGCTATTGAATGATGCATGGGTAACAGAAGACATCAGGGAGGAGATAAAAAATTTCTTAGAGGTAAATGAGAACTCTGATACAACATATCAAAATCTCTGGGACACTATGAAGGCAATGCTAAGAGAAAAATTCATTGCATTAAGCTCATATATTCAAAGAAGTAATATTCAAAAAATCAATGACTTGACACTAAATCTCAAAACTCTAGAAAAAGAGGAACAAATTAACACCAAAATAAATAGGATTACAGACAATAATTAGAGTCAGGGCTGAAATCAATGAAATTGAAACAAAGGAAACATTTAAAAAATTGACAAAACAAAAAGATGGTTCTTTGAGAAAATAAATAAAACTGACAAACCCTTAGCCACCCTAATGAAAAGGAGAGAGAAAATCCAGATTACTAAAATTTGTGATGAAAAAGGAAATGTCACGACAGACTCTGCTAAAATACAGAGGACAATTAGAAACTATTTTGAAAACCTATACTCCAGTAAAATAGAAATCCCTCATGACATCGACAAATTTTTAGAGACATATGACCTACCCAAACTGAACCAGGAGGACATTCACAACTTAAACAGATCAAATCACAAGCAAAGAAATAGAAGATGCCAGGGGCTGGGGCTGTGGCTCAGTGGTGGAGTGCTCACCTCACACATGTGAGGCACTGGGTTTGATCCTCAGCACCACATAAAAATAAATAAAGATATTGTATCCATTTACAACTGAAAAAGAATTTTTTAAAAAAGAAATAGAAGATGCTATCAAAAGCCTTCCAAACAAGAAAAGCCCTAGACCAGACCTATTCTCACCAAATTCTACAAGATCTGTAAAGAAGAACTAACTCCAATACTCCTCAAATTATGCCATGAAATACAAAGGGAGGGAACACTTCCAGACTCATTCTATGAGGCTAGTATCACCCTGATATGAAAACCAGACAGAGACACATCAAAAAGGAAAATTTCAGACCAATATCTCTGATGAATATAGATGCAAAATTCTCAATAAAATTTTGGCAAATTGCATACAAAAGCATATTAAAAAACTAGTGCACCATGATCAAGTGGGATTCATTCCAGGGATGCAAGGTTGGTTCAACATATGGAAATCAATAAATGTAATCCATCACATCAATAGACTTAAAGATAAGAACACATGATTTTATCAATTGATGCAGAGAAAATTTTGATAAAATACAGCACCCTTTCATGTTTAAAACACTAGAAAAACTAGGGATAGTAGGAACATACCTCAACATTGTTAAAGCAATCTATGCTAAACCCAAGGCCAACATCATCCTAAATGGAGAAAAATTCGAAGCATTCCCTCTAAAAACTGGAACAAGACAGGGATGCCCTCTTTTACCACTCTTATTCAATATAGTCCTTGAAACTCTAGCCAGAGCAATTAGACAGACAAAAGAAATTAAAGGGATACGAATAGGAAAAGAAGAACTCAAACTATCACTATCTGCAGATGATATAATAATATACTTGGAGGATCCAAAAAATTCCACTAGAAAGCTTCTAGAATTAATAAATGAATTTAGCAAAATTGCAGGATATAAAATCAACACCTATATATCAAATGCATTTTTATACATCAGCAATGAATCCTCTGAAAGAGAAATCAGGAAAACTACTCCATTGACAATAGCATCAAAAAAATAAAATACTTGGGAACAATCTAAAAAGAGTGTGAAAGACCTCTACAATGCAAACTACAAGACAATAAAGAAACTGAAGAAGACCTTAGATGACGGAAAGATCTCCCATGCTTGGATTGGCAGAACCAATATTATTAAAATGACCATACTACCCAAAGTGCTATACAGATTTAATGCAATCCCAATTAAAATCCCAAAGTCATTTCTTATAGAAGTAGTAAAGGCAATCATAAAATTTATTTGGAAAAATAAGAAACCCAGAATAGCCAAAGATATCCTGAGCAAGAAGAGTGAAGCAGGAGGAATCACAATACCAGACCTTAAACTATGCTACAAAGCTATAGTAACAAAAACAGCATGGTACTTGCACCAAAATAGACATGTACACCAATGGTACAGAATAGAAGACTAACCCACATAAATACAGTTATTTCATACTAGACAAAGGTACCAAAATCATACATTGGAGAAAAGAAAGCCTCTTCAACAAATGGTGCTGGGAAAACTGGAAATCTATCTGCAGCAAAATGAAACTAAACCCCTATCTCTCACCATGCACAAAACTCAACTCAAAGTGGATCAAGAACCTAGGAAATAGACCAGAGACACTGTGCCTAATTGAGAAAAAAGTAGGCCCAAATCTTCATCACATTGGATTAGGCCCTGACTTCCTTAACAAGACTCCTAAAGTGCAAGAAATAAAAGCAAGAATTAATAAATGGGATGGATTTCAACTAAAAAGCTTCTTCCCAGCAAAATAAACAATCAATGAGGTGAACAGACAGCCTACATTCTGGGAGCAAATTTTTGCCACATGCACATCAGATAGAGCACTGATCTCCAGGATATATAAAGAACTCAAAAAACTTAACACCAAAAAAACAAACAACCCAATCAATAAATGAGGTAAGGAGCTGAATAGAAACTTCTCAGAAGAAGATATACAATCAATCAAGAAATATGTGAAGAAATGTTCAACATCTCTAGCCATTAGAGAAAGGCAAATCAAAACCACTCTCAGATTTCATCTCACCCCAGTCAGAATGACAGCTATCCAAAATACAAGCAACAATAAGTGAGGATGAGGATGTGGTAAAAAAGGCACATTCATACATTGCTGGTGGGACTGCAATAAAATTTTGGTTGCACCAATCTGGAAAGCAGTATGGAGATTCCTTAAAAAACTTAGAATGGAACCACTATTTGACCCAGCTATCCCACTCCTCAACCTATACCCTAAGGACTTAAAAACAGCACACTACAGTAATGCAGCCACTTCAATGTTTACAGCAGCACAATTCACAATTGCTAAACTGTGGAAAGCAACCTAGATGCCCTTCAATAGATGAATGAATAAAGAAACTGTGGTATATATACACAATGGAATATTACTCAGCAATAGAAGAGAATAAAATTATGGCATTTGCAGGTAAATGGATGGAATTGGAGAACATAATGCTAAGTGAAGTAAGCCAATCCCAAAAAACCAAAGGTGGAAAGTTCTCTCTGATTAGTGGATGCTGATACATAAGGGGATGGAGGTGGGGAGCATGGGAGAAATGGAGGAACTTTAGATGGGACGGGGGGAGGTGGGGGAGGGGAGAGGGAATGAGAGTAGCCAAAATGGTGGAATGAGATGGACATCACTACCCAAGGTACATGTATGAAGACACGAATGGTGTAACTCTATCTTGTTTGCAACCAGAGAGATGGAAAATTGAGCTCTATATATGTACTATGACCAGAGACCAGAGACATTTAAAAAATAAATAAGTAAGTAAGTAAATAAATAAATAAATAGATATAATAAAATAGGTTTAGATTTACAGAAGCATTACAAAGACAGTACAGAAAGTTTTCTGTGTAATTCTCATTCAATTTCCTTCATTGTTATGATCTTACTATGGTACATTTGTCACAACAAAGAAATAAACACGGATTGGTATGTTACCCTTTAAAAAAATCAAATGGCATTAGACATCTTAACTAGAGCTCATGGGGACATCTGTGACATTATGAAAGCTAAATGTTGTATATAATAATTATATCAAATGGGCCCACTGTGCTGACCCCCACATGCTTTCTTTTCCAAGAAGCAATTTATCTGAAACACTGCCTGGACTCTGTGGACAGGATTATATATGTCATTCCTTAGCAAACTATCTGTTTACTGCAGGAGAAATGCAAGGCCAGAGTAATGTCAACACCCCTTTTCCTGGGTGTTGGGAATGTCAGTCCTGACTTGCTTAATTTGTTTTTTTTCCTGTGGCAGAAATTTGGTGCCTGGGATGGAGGAAATCTTGAGACAACTGAAGGGAGCTGGCTGTGGCCAATCCACAGCACTGCATGATGGTCTCATGTCTGAGTCTGACCCTGTCAGCCCTTAGGGATACCAAATATTGACTACTATCTGGCTATTTCTGATTGACTTGGCCCGATGGTGGAGGGCATCCAGTGAATCTTGGATCCTGAGATAAAATCTTGGTCTGATGTGAGGTCTTTGGGAAAGAGGTGACCCATCCCCAGAGCATGAGCCAAACAATCTCTCCTTCTTTAGAAATGTTTTGACTCCAATTCTGTCTGCCTCCTAAACAGGGACCCATTATGAGAAATTTTCAAGGTAAAGTCTCCCCCACTTTAAAATTAGACTATGTTCTCCTGACTCTCACAAGACACATTTTATTATGTACTCCCCTCTTTTGGCAGGAAAAAGATGAGAAAATCTGTCTGACTTAGAGTAAAACTACCCCTCATCTATCCTAGTTCAGGAATCCAAATTATTTATTTTCTGTAGTGGAGATATCACCCAGAGCACTAACAGGCTTGCCTCCCACTTCAAAATGGGGAGCATAATATGAAATCATGCTCCTGTGAGTATGGGGACCCCAAAAGACAAAGAGAACATATAAAAAAATTTAAGGGCACAACTAGCTGAAAAAAGTTCTCCCTTAATTTAAAATAGTTACCAAGAAGTTATTCTCCATTCTGAGTGAGGCCTCAGCTACAGGTCATGGAAGGAAAGGCAAAAATTGCTGAATTTTCTGCATCTAAACCTGGCCTGATTATCAATTGGGGAAATAAAAAAATGATTAAAATGCCCTCTGCATGAGCAGAGTGGTAGCTTCCCCTACTTCTTAGCTTCTGTCAGATCTCTCTCTCTCCAAGGCTTACAGAGCCGGAAGAGCTTGTATGGTTATAAGTCTTGCAAGCCGGGCGCGGTGGCACAAGCCTGTAATTCCAGCACTTAGGGAGGCTGAGACAGGAGAATCACAAGTTCAAAGCCAGCCTCAGGGGGCTGGGGTTATGGCGCAGTGGTAGCATGCTCGCCTAGCAGGCTTGAGGCACTGCGTTCGATCCTCAGCACCACATAAAAATAAAATAAAGATATTCTGTCCACCTACAACTAAAAAAATAAATATTTAAAAAAAAAAAAAGCCAGCCTCAGCAATGGTGAGGCACTAAGCAACTCAGTGAGACCCTGTCTCTACATAAAACACAAAATAGGGCTGGGGATGTGGCTCAGTGGTCGAGTGCCCCTGAGTTCAATCTCCAGTACCAAAAAAATAAAAATAAAATAAAATTGTAAGTCTTGCAGAGAACCAGTTGGGATCAAAGGGGAAAAAATGCCATTTTTAAATCCAAGCTGCTTGTAAGATCTAAATGGCTGGCTATCTGATCTCCTCTTAGCAGTAAACCATAATGCTTTCTTAAGTTCCTCCCTAAACAACTGCAGCACAGGGAGGGAAGATGGAATGATCACATATATACAAGTTTACTGCACCTTGAGAATATTTACCTAGGGATTTCAGAGCTCTCACTCTTTCAATATCTAAACTGAACTCTGAAAGGGGGGGTCCTCTACTTTGCCCCTTTTCAGCAGGAAGCAGCCATACATGAAATAGCTGTTCCTATTCATTATCCCCTTTCCGAGTTTGGAATGAAGGATATGGAAAACAGTAACCCCCAGAGAGAAAAGGAGAACAACCCCTAGGGAGAAAAGAATAACAATGGGCCCCAGAAAGAAAAGGAAAGCAATGGGCTCAGGATTTTCACAATTTCCCATATCTACAACTCTTCCCTCTGACTACCCAATGGAAACATTCTGCTATGATTCAGTCTCACTCAGTCCTATAAAACTCAGACCCCTATTGTAACCAGTTTCCATCTTCCCCTAGAAAATGTGCCCCTCTGCTGCTTAATAAGAGTGCTGATCTGTTGAGGTCTGTCTCTGTTTCTTTTCTCTCTCTTTCATTTGCTTTCAAAAGTCACTGAAAACAGCATTGGATAATTGGCATTCCAAAGTTGTTGACCAGTAACCCTGTCAAAGTGCATGTCACAAAAGGAATGATATGTCTACAACTTTGGAAAATGTGTTGCAGAGAATTGCACACCTGAGTTATTCACAGGCTCTCTAACTTGCCTTTCTCAATTTTTACCTACTTTTCAACTGCTTGAGGCTAATCAAGATAAAAGTGAATGATCTATTTAGCTAAGGAAAATTTAAGCATTTCAATAAACTAGAGTTATTTCATTGAGAAACCACAGAGATTCACTTAGGACTGCTGCAGCATTAGAAACTGTCAGAATTTGTAACCTTATTTACTTGCACAGGAGTTTGTCACTTTACAAATTCAATCACTCATAAAATTTATTCTGAAAAAAAAAAAACAGCTAAAAGGTGTTTAAGAGTTCTGTTTTGGAATTTAGCTCAACAAAGTGGGAATTTCTGGATCATTCACCAGATGTACCCTTCAGCAAATTATTTAATTTTATCTATGCTCCACTGGATCACAGGAAGAATTAAGTGAGGAAATTAATTATGTATATAATTCCTTAATTTTTGTGGTACAAATAAATAAAAACAAATGTTAAAGAAGGCAGAACTGTGTCCATATTTGAGACACTGAAACCTAAGAGATGGATCAATCTTCTGACACACATAATTCAAAAATTCATGCAGTTCAGTTTTCTTAAACAATTTAACACTTGATCAATTTGAAGCTATTGAGATAAAAAATGTTTTTGAATGAACCTTAACCACAAGGATTTTACAAAATATCTGCGACAATACAATCTTAGAATTATTATTATTTGACAGAATTTTAAAAGAATTTCTGTCTTGTCTCTGTTTTTGTACATTTTCTCTTGCAGTTTTTTCTTCCCAGGTGCATATCCCATTTCATCTTGTCTAAACTCTTACCAACAGCAAAAGCATACAACGGACCTGAAATATAAAACTTGACAAACTTACAAAGTAGAAAATTCACTTGCCTGAAAACTGGGAAAGAATTGGTGGTAAAATCCCTGCAGTACAGGGAGATTAATGTTAAATTTATTTTAGACCATTACCAAAATTGTTTTTTATACATGTTCTAATGCTTATTAAGAATTAAAGAAATTTTGAAAAAAATAAGTTTTTAACATTCTCATCCCCCGCTACACACAAACACACACACATACACACAAAAACACACACATCAAGTTGGTGGGGTGGTGGTTATGTTAATTAGTTTGATTCTTTCCAGAATGTGTTCATAGATCAAAACATCACATTGCATCCCGTAAATACATTATTATTATTTGGCAATTAAATATGAATAAAGTAAAATAGTTAAAAATTAAAGCTGAATTTTTAGGGAATTAGTTTAATTTGCTTTAAACAGTTCTTTTTGGGAAATGTCCATACCATTTTCAATTTTAAATCAATCATTATCAGTATTAACTTTCTGATTTTAACAAAATGAAGTAATTGATATTTACCATAGTTGGTTTTAAGAGTTTCTAGAAAAGAAACCAAAAAGAAATCAGAAAATAAAATTAACCTGAATTTTTAGGCAGAGCAGGATTTTTCTATATTTGATGTTATTTGATGTTTTTTCTTTGCTTTTTTGCCTTCAGATATATATTTCATTACAGTATCCATGTATCACTCTGATTATTTTGATTTTATTTATCTCCTTCTGCCTCTTTGAGATGGTATTATTAATACTAATCTACACAGAGAGAAAAAGGCAGCGTAAGGCCTATTTCTAGTCTGATAATAACTAGTTATATAACTGGAAAAAAGAATTATTTGGGCTCAGAACATGGTTCTGATACTGCCATTATCTTTGGCTATTTTATGTCTCAAGCATGTGGACTTTCCTTCTGTAAAATATAGGGTTCAGTGTTTTAGTCCTAAGGTTCCTACTAAGGCCATGAGTCTGAGTCTAAGCAAACCATAATGTAGTTAAGAATGTCAAGCTTTGAGCCATGAAATCTGCAAACACACTTGTTATATTTCTCCGTATTTATGATAATCAAAGTTGATATTAGTTTATAAATATTCATTAAGAACTTGGTCATATAAGTACCAGCGGCTTTGGTGGGTTTTTTCAATCTAGTGAAACCCACTAATCTTTCTGCTTCTATTTGTTTGGCAATTATGAACCGCTATGCCAAGCAAAATAAATTTTTTTTTTTTTGGCAGAGGCTCATGGTTGGCTGGCAGCTGGTCCTGGCAGTTGTGTTTGTTCCTCACTGTTGATTCTGGCCCTTTCCCTGTCAGAGAATGCCAGATTGCTAGGATACATTTCCTCTTTGAGAAAAGAGTGAGCATTAGCAATAGAAGACTAACAATTATTTGCTGGGAAACATAAAAGTAACTTATAACTACCTCCTTGCCAACAAGCACATGCTTCAAAACCCAATTTTAACATAATTTGGGGAACAGTAAGAAAATTATTATGAAGATTTTTTAAATTGGCTTATCTACTTCCTTAGAAATGCAAGGTGGCATTTTCAGAGAGGCATGAGATTTGAGGTGAGACAAAATGCAATTTGAATATCACAGCCATTCACTTGATGGTGTGATCTCCTCAGAGGCACTTACCCTCCTCTGAGTTTCATTTCCTTACCTGTAAAATGTGAACAATATACTTACGTAGTAGGATATTTGTGAGAATTAAATTTTTAAAATATTAGAAATGCACAGTGAAGACCATCCATTAATTGTGAAGTTGAAAATAATTGTTAATTTAAAAAATTATTATGTAGTGAGAAAATTGAAGCCTGGAGTGAGATAGAAGAGACCCAGATCTCAGTCACTGCATCCTGTTCTACAGATTTCTTGCAGAGCCTACATATGGGTTTATGGATTTGTTTCATTTTCAACTTATACAAAATCTATAGCAATAATATTCAACTTGTTTATTTATTTGTGATTAACTTGATAGTAAACAAGAGCAATCTTATTAGATAATCTTTGCATTTAGTTATAAAAATAGTTGTTGGAAAGAACATTCTTCACAATGGGTAGCCTGAACTTTGGGGAATATATCAAATTTCCACCAGGATGAGTTTCTTTTAAATTCTATTGAAATTAGTAAGCCTGAGAACTTCAGATGCCCATTTAATTTTTCCATATTTATTTTTAAAACTATTAAATTATTCTTCTGCTATTTCTACCTTGCCTTCATCTAATTAGTATTGAGGCACAGGGACAACTAGAGTTTGAAAGAGGGTTCAAGAATTGATGTCTTTTCTTGCACCAAGCTTAATGGTTTCTCCTGAGTGCCAGGCTGGTGGGGCCAGTTGAACTCTTCCAGGACCAAGACTTCCTGGACATTTTTAGGAGCTACAGATGGGTTTACTTAGTGATAAAGGAAGATAGGCTTCTGTACTTCCTCCTTTCCCACTTCTTTATTCTATTTCTTTGCTTTTTACTATTTGGGGCAGACTGGATAGTGTTGTGGAGTGTGGACCATAAAGAGAAAGAGCAAAATCAACTCTTCATGAGGGTTGATTTCCTTAAACTTAATGTAAATGTGTCTAAATTAAAGAAATTCAAACTAAAGGAAACAGATATGTCTTCTCACAAAACCCACTGAATTCCTCTCAATTCTTTTATACAAATTTGAGTAGATGATCTTTTGCTGGTTTGAATACCCATGTTCAAGGCCATAGCAGGGCATAAAATTTACTTCTAGATGAGACAATGGAATCTTTGAGGCTACACTATCATGAAGCTGGGTGTCATGACTAGTCATTCATAGTCTAAATTGTATGAAATCCGTAAAATTATAGGAGAGATGCAATATACTTGGGAGATACACATTTGAATACATATTACCATACCAATATTTGTGAGAGAATTCACCCTCAATTCTAGGAAAGGGCAGGTATGTCGCCTATTGTTAACTTAGAACAATAGCTCCTTCAGGTAAATGAGAGCTGTGGGATGACACAGCAAAACCTCTATCCATCGTGGTATGTGTTCCAAAGTGGACACAGTATTCCATTTCATGTGGCTCCTTATGGAGCAGCCACCATCCAAGTGGTTGTCTTACTTGGAAGTGAGTCTGATCTCACCTGTCTGGTTTTATCAAAATATAGATGTAGATTATATCCAAATTTATACTGTACCTCTGCTTTTCTTTGTAAAATAAAATCTGCATCTGACAATGAGGAAAACTCCAAAATTTAAATATACTGGGAGTGATGATAGGAGAACATGGAAAAGAAGATTTTTTAAAATTTACTTCACTTAAGTTTTCTGGACAGTCTGATCTATAACATGGCATTATTAAATATTGGTTCAATGTACTCCTTTAATCTTTATCACTTAGTAAGTGCCTACTCTATTCAGGAAAATTTGAACATGTTATTTTATTTAACTAGTTAATATGCAATTGATGTATCCTTATCTTCATTTATGGAGGAGGGTCCAAGGGTTCACCTATGCCCACCTAGCAGAAGGCAAAATTGGGTACTCGACTCAAACCTGAGTCTAAGCCTAGTGCCCTTTCCTCTATCTTATGGCTGCTTCCTGAACATCTCCTAATATTGTTTGATAATGTGGTGATCCCACCTCCCTTAATGTAATGATTTGAGAGTCGGAGATTATTACAGGTATTTAAATGCCTCTATCGCCACAGCAGCCAAGAATCCTATTCTCCCACTGGTTCCAAGTGGTGATTCAGAGACATGACTACCTTGGAAACTTCTCCAGGTCTTAAACTGGGGCAAAAAGTTCCATTTGATTTCTCTTGATTTATCTTTGGCTTTGGGGCTATGATAAATGAATGAGTCATCTGTTTAACACAATATCTTGGTACATATGATTTTTCTTCCTATTATGATCCTGAACTCATTTGTTATACCTGGAGCCTTACTGTAGGATTCAGCTATCAAAAGGATCAGTGCCTCTCTATTTCCCCCCCACACACATGCAGTTCTTATAAGAAACTGTCCAGATCCATTGAATCCCTGTGACCTTTAAAAGATCATAACAAGCCAAGTGTTCTCTTTGCACTATAGGAGAAACAATTTCTAAGGTGTTCTAAAAACAGAAATGTGTAAGAAGTTACTGGCTAGAACTGAACACTGACTATTCTAAAGAATGTCTAAGAACATGTGCTTATTCACTTTCTCATCCAGACAGTATAAAATAATTCTAATCACATCAGATTGTATCTGCACAGAATTTCCTTAGTTCTGTTATATATTCTTGAGGATTTCTTCTTTTCCCAAAAGGCTACTTCTTAATCATAGTTTCATGGTATTGGACCCTGAAATATAAAGTGCTGCTCAAATTCTTGAGTTTGAGCTTTGAGTTCAAAATAATGATTAAAAAAAAAGGTTAGCTTTCATCACTCTGCAAAGAGATTACAAAATAAACAGAGTAGTTAGTTACTCCTTTCCCAACCACTAGGAACTCTGGGAAATTCTTTAAGAAACCATTTTGTTTATTTGAGGAAGTCAATTCCCACACAGAGGATAAAAATCAAAACCCTTTTCAATTACCAGCATTTCTAACAGTACAGCCACTCTTCTCTTAGTCACTCATCAATACAGTTTTTAGAGTCATTATTGCCTTTTCTCTCTTCCACTTGTATCTTATTGTCTTTATATCTCTTGAATCTATATTTTATACAAAGGGATTTTTAAATGCTGATCAATGTGACATACTAAGTATTTTGAAGTAATTGATAATGGAAGCTTTTAGGTGCTGAGAGAAATGTTGTAGAAGTTAGAAATTTGAGAGCAAAGTTTCATTTTTGACAGAGTATATCTTACCCTGGCTATCCTAACTTTTGTTCGCCTTAGCTAGTTTTCTCAGGTTGGGGTTTTTCATTTGGAGTTTGTCACAGGACTGTGTCCCCCACCCCTGACTACACACACACACACACATACACACTTTCTGTCATTATTCTTATAAAATGTGCCCATCCTTCTGCATTACCTAGCTTTGTTCATGATGTCACCATGCACTTAATTATTTATAATAGAAAGCAATCATTTTCAAAACCCTTTTTTTCTTTCACTTGTAATATATCAACTTGGACACAAACTTCAGTTGATTTATTTTCCACAGCAGCTCTAGAATCTTTTAGTTCCACTCTATTACCTCTGCCTTAGAAATCCAGGACCTAATCAGCTTTTACTTAAAAGAAAAACAAACAACAGCAACAAAAAAAACCCCAAAGCTAACAAATTTAATCTGTTCCCTTTTCACAGTCTGAATATAACCTGTGCTATTATCAAATCTACCCTACCTTTGTTATTGAACCTTGCATTCCAGATTCACTGAATGAGACACAGTTTTCATGTTTTCCTAGAGTCAACATTTTTTCTCAGATTTGTTTCCTTAAATGCTTATGCCTTTGATGTCTGGAAAAGTCTTAGGGATCTTTTAAGATTCACTAAAAGTATCATTTCTTGAAACAACTGTGCATAGCCAGCCTCTGTGCTGGCTTCTGCGAAACTTAGTACACCATGCTGCAATTGTTTCTTCACCTTCTCTTTTAAGTTTAGGGCTCCTTAAATAGAGAACAGAGACTATGTTCTTATTCATCTTCAAATTTCCAATCACTAAGTCCTATCTAATGCAAGTTTGGTACTCTGTACATTTTTGTTGAATGAACTGACTGATGGTCAAAACTGTTAGCATTCTATTACTAAGTTGTGCTTTAGATTTCCCCCCTCTGCTGTAGCTCTACCATATATTTTCTTTCTTTATGCATGCTTGAAAGAGCATTCTCCTGAGAAAAGGCAGTGAATGAAATTAGTTTCCCCATTAAATTCCTACTTGTTGGTAGACTCAAATCAAGTAGTTGGTCCAATATATGCCATAGAGCTAAATTCTGAAATATGGTAAAACAGAGTCTTTCATATATTTGAGGAATATGTTTGCTAGTTAATCATAGGTCAATTTTATAATATAGACAAAAAAAAAATAGAATTCTCCTGGAGAAACTTGCTGCACACCAGACCTTGACACTACTTTTTCTCTTGTGAAATTTCTGCCCCTGCAGTTGTGAGATGTGAAGAAATGTTCAGCACCTTTCTTACTTCATGTGTTGATTGCACTTTAACTATGCAAGGAATATAATCTTGGTCCAGTAATCACAATCTATTACTTTAGAGGAACATATTTAGTTAACATTTTAATTGGACTATATTAGCTTTAACTGAATCAGAAGAATTTTCCTCTTATACAGATGGACTCTAGATAATTAAAAGAAAGTAATCTGAGTTCATTTAATTTTTCCTTCCCAAGGATATTGTGGATTTGTTCTGTTTAGATAGTGGACAAGGCAATTATAGGTTCTTTCCCCTATAGTTAACAAAATTTGGTTTGGAGTTGGGGTGCGAAAAATCTCTCTTCTGCCTATCTGGCTTCACTACTTATTCTGCAACATAGTAGTACTTATGGAATGGCTTGAGTATATATATCTGGATGTCTTTGTTTCTCTTCTCTTGTGCCATGTCACGTCCCAGTATCAGGTTCTTATTAATCGGCCATATGGAATTAATCATATCTGGGTATAGTGTAGAGATTAAGAGCATATGCTTTGGTGCTCAAACTAAATTATTTAAATTCTGGATTCTCATTTTACCAACTATATGACTTGGGCAAATTACTTAATCTTTGAATTTCAATTACTTCATCAACAAAATGGTGAGAAAACAATTACCTAATTGCATTATTATACCAATTACAGATACAGAGTACATTGTTATTAAAAATATTTAATACCTGGTAGCTCTTTCTATTATTATAAGTAGATATATGTGTTCTGATCTTCTCCATTTGTCAAAAAACAGTGACATGTCATCTGCAGTGTCAACAGACTATAGTCAAAAGAACTCTACACTCAGGAAGGAAAAGGGATCTGATCAGGGCCACAGTGTAGGACACCTACAAAGTAACAAGAAGGATTTAGAGCACCAGGTAAGGCAAGCCAGGGAGAATCAGGGCTATGCCACTACAGCTTAACCTTTCCAAGGCTGTGCAAACTAGAAACCAACTGAGGTGAAGGCACACCTTTCTTTCAAATAAGAGTAGATCCTGCACTGTGATGCCCCTATGTGGGAAGCAGAGAGGGAAGACAGACAAATCACTGCTGAGCAAGGTACACAGACAGGATCCAACTTGTAGATAAAGATGTTGGGTGTTTTAAGTAGGCAATAAACATCTGAATGTGATAAAAATCTCTGAATCTGATCAACTTTTTTCCTTAAAGGCAGCTTCTCTAAATTTTAACAGAAGAGAAAGAAATTTAACTGCCAAACACTTACTCCTGTATTTCAATTTAATGAGAATCTATTAGTGTTTCTCAGTACTGGGTGCAGGAATGACCCGTCTTTCCCCCACAGATCACAGGTGAGTGACAATAAACCACAACAGTAGTAGCATGTGGTGCGAACTATTGCACTTAGGATGCCAAAGAGGATGAATGGAAGGGAAAAGGCGGATAGTACAATAAGGAGCTTCCTAGGGGAGGAGGGACATTAGCTAAATAGAAGAAATAGGGCAAAATAAATTAATGTGTTTTGCAAATGTCCTTCTATTATAAGAGCAAAATACACCCCAGCAAATGCATTGCTAAAAAGAGAAAATCTAATCAAAAGTAATCCTTGATATTCAAAAAGTGAAATCTTATTCTAAGCTATTGCTATGTATTAATCTAATTTAATATAGTTAAGTCATCTTGGTATATTAATTTCCATTTCATTAATCTATAGAACAGTCTAAAACAATAAAAACATATGAATTCCTTAAAATATAAGAAAATATTTTATCATCATCTTCTCAATCATAAATTTTATAGGATAAAAAAGCACATTATTTTAGATTATATTAAAAAACCCCACGATTGTTCAAATGTCAGAGAAGTTATTAACCCGGGAAAAGAGTCATAATAGAAATGTTTGCTACTTGCACCTACTCTTTAGTTTTGAATTTGTAATGTTTTATTTTGACTAATTAAAAATGACTGAGAATAAGCCATAAATGACATACTGTACAGTGACTGTAGGGCATATCTGTATAGAAAATATATGAAATGATAGATATGGCAATTTAAAATTAATACAAATCTATGAGAATCTATCATTTGCAAAAACGTATTCTATAACTTGACAATCTCTAAACCGCATAAGACTGTTTACATCTAGTAACTGAAGAGCTAGTACTTTAAATATGATATGACAATTGAGAATGTAATATAAAGACAGGATTCTGTGTGAAACACATTATTCACATGTTAGCCTACAATGTTTATCAGTAACTGCTGAGGATACATAAAATAACTGCTATACACTGTAATAAGTGTTTTGGCCCTTGTCAATAGGTTGATTTTAAAGAAAGAAAATTTGCTCAAGTTTAAAGAGAGGAAAGAATAACCATTCTTTTCTCTACTAAAGCAGAGACTGGTCATATTCTCACTGTGATTTTTTTTACCTGTTGCATAGCTAACCTTGGCACATACAGCCTATGCTACAGGAAAAAATGTATAATCTAACCCATCAGGCACTGACGAGTCTTAATTTACATAAAAAATGCTTAAAAACAAACATCCTAGGAAATACTTACAATACAGAGTTTATCATTGTCTGTGATATGTATGCCTTTTCTCTGATAACAATACTCTAACTCCTAGCAAAATTTATTACTCAATTAAATTCAAATTTTAGTAGAATGAATCTTATTCCAGTACAGTCAGTACAAAGAAGTTAAAACACTACATAGTTACAAATAGGCTCGTAATCATTTAAAATTCATATTTATTTTGATTTTCCCACCTTTGAGAAAAGGGACTTCATATCCAAAAAATTTAGATATAAGCAATGGCACATGCCTGTAATCCCAGCATTTTGGGAGGCTGAGACAGGAGAATCACAAATTCAAAGCCAGCCTCAGCTACGGCAAGGCAATAAACAACTCAGTGAGACCTTGTCTCTAATAAAACACAAAATAGGGTTGGGGATGTGGCTCAGTGGTCAAGTACCCCTAAGTTCAATCTCCAGGACCAAAAAAAAAAAAAAAAAAATCAAATCAGATATAAAATTTTCTTAATTTTATATATCTTTATCTGATTTGTAAAATATTACTTTAAAAATTCTCCCAAACATAATACTTGGTGTATTCCTTAAAGACTTAGAGAATAGCCAGGAGAGGTAATGCACACCTATGATCCCAGTGGCTCAGAAGGCTAAGCCAGGAGGATTGTGAGTTCAAAACCAGCCTCAGCAACTTAGTGAGGTTCTAAGCAATTTGGTGAGACTCTGTCTCTAAATAAAATATTTTAAAAAAGGGGACCTAGGGATGTGGCTCATTGGTTAAATGCCCCTAGATTCAACCCCTGGTACAGAAAAAAAAAAGAGAGAGAGAGAATAAGAACTACTTAGTAAAGTTCTTGCCTTATTAACAAATTATATTCATTTGACAAATGAAAGAAAAAGCATTTCAAAAATCGAAGTAAGAAAATTCTAAGTCACATTATCCTCCATTTCTTTAACTGAGCCCAAAGTTCTGAATAAATTCATTAGCTTTTTGTAATGATACTTAAATAAATTCTAGTTATTTTAAATTTGTTAAAGATCAGTTAAAACCTTTTGATGAAGATAGCTTTCAATCTTCGGGGGAAAAACAAAGCAAAAAAATAACATGTGGCATAAGGGAACTGCACATATGTTCCACTGTCAAAATTACCAATTCACAGAACGAAGTAATTAATAAACATCTCAGAATCGCCAGAGTGCACAGAAATGATCAATCCTCAAAAGGACTAATTCTTTTTTATTTTCAGAAAAATATACTCAGTGAGAATATAAAGGAGACAAACACTAAATAAATTTAGTCTATGAAGTACTTTTTCTTCTATACAAATTCATTTTTATATGTTTGGAGGTTTAGGCAGCTATTTGTAGGGACTGCATGAAAAGAAAAAATTGTTATTTCATTTATAAAACTAAGGTTTTCTCAAAAAACCTTCAAACAGATAATGTCACCAAAACACTTGGGACTTGAACAAATGTGAGAACTATGGTGACTATACATTTCAAATAGAGTGGCATCACTTCTGAATTGAATCTTCCTCTATTAAGTTGATTTACTTTATGTTTCAGATTTCTCCTTGGATTACAATCTCTGTGATCTTAGAATCACATGTTCTAGTTTTTCATTTGCTATGAAAATTATTTCACCAAATACATAAGTGTTTGTTAATTGTGTCCAATTTTCTTCTTGTTTTTCTTTTATTTTGGGCAATTTCTCTTTAGATTTTATTGGTTCTCATATTTTAGAATATATTCTTCTTTTGTTAAAAAATATTTTACAGGGGATTGAACCCAGGGGCACTTTACCACTGAGCCACAACCCATAACCCTTTTCATATTTTTATTGTGAAACAAGGTCTTGCTAAGTTGCTTACGTCCTCATTATTTATAATTTTAAGTAATAGTTTAAGAATTTTTTGGCTTACAGTTAATCATAAAGCACATACTAGAAATCTGATCCATATGTCTTATAGCTTTTGAGGATCAATATGTGCAATATGTGCTTTACGATCTAAGTCTTTCAGACATTGTGAGGCAACAGTATTTAGGTGAAGAGCTTTTATTTTGGTAACAAAATGAAAAAAACAAATGTTGCATCAAAATGCTGTGTTCTTTGGAGAATAAAGTATAAATATTTACTTATGATATATGCTACCTCATTTAAAAATGCTTGAGATAGTTTACAAAAACTAATAGAGCTTAAAAAAGGAAAAAAAATAAAAATTGAGAGAATGAAAAACAGGAAAGATAACACAAAAGAAGAAATACGACCAAAAGAGCAATAATATCAGCAATGTTATTACTAATATTTATAAGTGCCGCAGGTGTTTCAGGTACTTTTAAAAAGCACTCTCCATATATTTATGCATTTTTTAATTAAAATAGACAATGGTCTACATATTTTGTAAAAGACACATTGCAGATTTGGCTCTGAGCTTTGGTCAGGCTATGCAAACTGAGAAAGAGATCAGTAATCCAGGTCTTCATCCAAAATATATATATATATATATATATATAAAATATCTCAGACAGAGCACATCTACTTCTGGCCCTAAGACCAGAGAACAGACCCAGTTTGTGGGATAGTTAAGTAGAGCAGGTATCCAGGAGAAGAAAACTATAATAGATGCTAACACTCTATTTAAAATACAATAAATTAGGAAGTTATATGTATCTGAGTGTGTTTTCCCCAGAGTTCTTTAAAATCACATTACTGGATTGAAGAGAGATATTGTTAACCTATTTAGAGAATGTATGTGTTAGGGTTTAGACGTGAGGTATTCCCTGAAAGCTCGCGTATGGGACAATGCAATAATTTTCAGAAACAAAATGACCAGATGATGAGGTAGGACTGAATCAATGGATTAATCAATTCACTGACATCAGTTAACAAGGTGGTAACTGTAGGCAGGTAGGGTGTGGCCACGGAAGTAGGTAACTGCATGTGCCTTTGAGGTTTATAGTTGTCTTTGGTGAGCAGAGTTCTCCCTCTTTGCTTCCTGTCTACCATGTCCTAAACTGCTTTCTTGCACCATGTCTTTCCACCATGATGTTCTGTGTCATTTCAGGCCCAGAACTATGGGGTCCAGAACTGTACTGACGCTTGAAACTGTGAGTCAAAATAAGCTTTTCCTACTCTAAGTTGTTCTTGCCAGGTCTTTTGGTCAGAGTGGCAAAAAGCTTACTAAAAGAGTGTGTATGATGAATAAGGCTATTATCAAAAACACTCCACTAAGTAATATCTGAGATGCTTGCAGAGGAAAATTTAATAGTACTTTTGTATTGTTTTTGTGGGTGCATGGGGTACATGTGGAAGAGATGGGCTGTTTTAGAGTCTGGATAAAAGAGGTCCTCTGTATATCCTTTCTTGAAAAACTCATCCTCTATATTGAATAATAAATCAGTATACAGGGATTTCAAGTCTCCTCCTGTAATACTAAATATTAGATTACTCTAATATTAGCTATTTATTATCCTGGACCATGGTGCGCTTTTCTCTGGTGTCAGCCCTACTAGAGAGACTTTTCAATCATGGTTCTTTAAAAGGATATTATGTGATACAGTAAAATATATCCTCAACAATTGTAGAACACTGTAACTTGACAGTAGATTCCGTGTGACTATTTTTTTGGTTTTGTTTATTCTCTTTTTTTAGTGCCTTCAATGTAAATCAATACCAAATACCAATGTTAGTAATATCTGAATTGCCTGCAGAGGAGAACAGATTGTTTAACTGTAGTTTTTTGAATTAATGTCCTTAATGAAAATCAATATCAAGTACCAAGGGAAAAGAAAATGTGGTGTTTGTGTGTGTAAGGGGCGGGGAGTAAATTTAAATTTTGAGTGGAGAGAACAATCAGGTTGCTGTATAAGTGCTAACTGGTCATTCTGTTGAGAATGAACGGTGCGGTGTTAGGCAGAAAGCTAAGAAACCGTTAGATGGCCGCTGCAACAGTGCTGGAGGCAAAGCATGGGGGCTGGACATGAATGTCAGAGCGGAGGCGGATGTTTCTGGTTATAGGCTGGATGTGCAGAGACATGGACATGAAGAAGGTAGGGGACATGGAAAATATAAGATCATGGCTGTGGTGTCTGCTGTGTCAAAAAGTTTCAGAAGTCCCAGTAGTAAGAGTGAGAAGAAAGATAGAGGAAGTCAGAGACTAGAACGTTTGAGATGATGAAGACAGTAATGAGGAGGAGGGGCAGAACAAAGACAAGGACAGAATAAATAAGAGGAAGTATTTCAAGAACCTGAGAAGAACATGAAAATGGAAAGATCATCTACATCTATATTGAAATCATCAAAATGTTTCAAAGAAGTAATTTGGAGAGAGTAATCATGAAAGGGTACTAAAGTCTTCAATGAATGGGTAGGAGGAGTGGCCCAAGAGTTTGCAGACGGTTCATAGAAAACCTCAACAAGAGAAAATGGACAGGAGAGTTGATGCTGTAAGATGCCAAGTAGGCATTCTGGGGCTATAGAGGAGAATGTCATGAAGGAAGCAAAGAGGACCTGGCTATGGGAGGAGAACAGGTAAGGCAAGGGCAAGGCAAAGGCAAGGCATGGTAAATGTGGCATCTGAAGTGAGAAGACTGAGGAGATGAGAGGACATGAAGGACAGAAACATAAGCAAGAGGAGAAACAGAGGTCTGGTTGGGGGAAAGGTAGAAGAATGGTTGTGGTTGAGAGAAAATATGAGGAACAACCTGGGAAGAGTTAGTCCTCATAGAATAGAATGCTTAAATTAAGATTTTTAAAAAGTTTTGGAGTTAGTAATAGTATTAAGATTAGTAGGAGTTCTTAACCCATTTGGTGTGTCATAGACACCTTTAGTAATCTGTGAACTGAGAATATGGGAGATAATGCTTCAACATGAATATAATACAATATATAGAACTAAAAAATTATATTGAAATGCATTTATAAAAAGATTAGGAAGCCAAATATGTGTTTTCTAACACATTAAAATAATGTGTTTATTAAAACACTAAATTACAAGACCTAAAAGGAGATCTATTTTTGAAGGGCTACATCAACAGTTGAAACAAGATATAAGAATATCTGCAGTTGCTATTGATGACAGTGATTTATATTGGAAGGAATGTTAAAGTTCTGTTAGAAATTAGTGAATGTTACAATGTAATTTTTTTCCTCATTCAAATTTCAGGGACTGCTCAAATTCTAATTCACATTCTAGATGTGGTCCTATCTAGATTGTGATTATAAGTGGGTTGTTGAGAAAAGGGAAAGGATAAGATCCTCAGGAAAGAGAAGGTAAACAAAGCAGGAGGCGAGGGCATTGTTCAAGGAATCACCTACACAGATATCGATAGCCTAAGAATTTGCCACCTCAGGCACAGCTGGAGTCTGAAGCATCTCTAGGGCTTAGTGTCTTTTGGAGCCACTCCTCTCCAATCTACACACCCTGGAATGGCCCTGCTTCTCTGTGACTCAAAACTGATGCTTGGCTTTTGATAAGAGTCAAGTGTGCAGGGTCTGGTGGTAGAAAAAAGACAACTGGCTGGAGAAATTCATACTCTTGAAATATGCTCCCAATTATTTATTTCCTTTTGGTCTGGCTCTATAAAAACTGACACTGGAATGCCATCTTCTTCACTGCACTGCTTCCGTACTGTGAATGGCCCACCGAGAGGCCTGGCTTCTTGCCTTACCTGAATATGGGAAGTACTTTGAGCCCTGAATATTCTTTCATAAATCATCAAAGCTGGTCCCTAATGTAGTATTGAATGGACCGTTTAGATTTATTGGCATATTACTTTTCAGTTTAAGTGTTTTATGCTCCTCTTATTATATCATTAAAGGTTTTTAGTTACATTTGTGAGAAATTTCCAGGGTCTTGTTTTTAACAATGACAAATTCATTTTCTTTTACAAACATTTTTCACATTATGTTATAGTCAATTCATGTCAAATCTCAGGAGAGAACATTTAAAACCCAACTCCCTTCCTCAACACAGGCAATTGTCTTTATATTTTCCTAAGATGGCTATTAAGTTTCTGAGGAAAATGAATTTTGAAATAGTATTTTTATGGTTGATGCACACATCAATTACAGATCATTTAATTGCTTCACTTCACATACTTATTGATCCTGTATCAATAAAGTAATAAAATGATGATTTGAGGCAAGGTATATTTATACTAAAATTTCATCTTTAGGAATATAGGCTGTTTCTAATCCTTCTGAGTATACATAAGAGATATATTAATATGATTTTTGTGCCATTAATACATTAACTTTTAAAATGCAAATTTAAGCTTATTAATAATTACAATAAGATATATCATTATATAAGCTTATCCATCTTCTCATTACCAATTTATTGAAGCAAAGTATTATAACCTACCATTAAATAGGTTGAAAACTTTATAGCAAAAGTCCTCATAGTTTGGTATTATACAAACAAGGTGAGAAAACTAAATTACTATTTAGTGAAAGTGGAATTTTTCTGATATTTAATATTTATAGAAATAAAATCTATTTATGAATCAAGTTAACTCCCTTAGGATCATTGGTTTGTTTTCTGGAACTTTTTTGATGCAATTATACCCTTCAGAAATGGTAAATTCCTCTAATTTCCAATCTGCTTTTCCAAAGTAGTGATCATATATAGGAGTCCCTGCTCATGCTAGGTTCCAATATTAGTTTCTTTATTAATATTCCTTCCATTCTACATACTCACAGTGTAGCTTTCTGATTTTAGTGCACATTCTCAAATGTATCTTTCAAGGGGAAAGTGTTGCCTCAAATACTTCAGTATTGTGATATATCTAATCCAAAACAGAAAACAGAACAAACACATTTATACTTTTCTTATGGCCATAATGACTGAAACTGTTCCTCAATATTCTTCTCCACTTGGCTATGTGAATATTTGAATATTTGAATAGATCCAAATGTATATTTTGAAAGGATAAACGTGTTTACTGACTTGGTTTGGATCAGAATTCTTTCAACTTAATTGTTGACATAGTCTTGGGTAAAATGCTCAGTATCAAAATTCCTTGTTTTAATCTCAGCATCTACACTTATTGACCATACCTTATTCCTTAAATTAAAAATAACTCTTCCTTTTGAAAATAATGTTCCAGCATATCCATAACTTTCATACCCTCTTCCTCTGCATTTTTACAAAGTTGATCTCTGACCTAATTCCCTCTTCTTCCTGACTTTGAATGTTAAGCAGAAATCTTTTTTCCTTTCTGCTACCTTGCTAATCCATTGTTTATTTTTTTGTTGAGATATTCATTCTCTAGAAAGGTTTTGTCAACCTCAGATCAGCAGCAAATCTTGATCATTTGGGGAAATCAAGGAAATTCCACTTTCTTAGTTTAGGAATAGACTTGTGACTTGGTTCTGAATATCATGGGAGAGTTTTTCTGAGTGGCTTTTGGGAAAGATCCACTATTTTAATATAGACTTTCAAAAGAGATGGACTCTCTTGCTCATGGATAATTAAAGAATCTATATGTGATAGATAACTCCTAATGCTTCTATAGCCTCTTGCATGAAGGGAAGTTTTTGCCTAAAGCTAATAGAAGGGCCTCTAGAATGGGGAGAGAAGAAAATCTGCTTCTTGATTGTATTTTTGAGACCCTGATACTATCAGGACTAATTATATCTATTTTCTCAAATAATTTTGAACTGAGGGTCTATTATTGACAACCAAAATTATTCTAATGTATACAGACTCTGTTTGGCTTTTTATTCTTTAACTAGAAGTTATGAATCTTTGCTTTTCTCGATTTTCTATTAAATCTATTATTCTGAAGTGCTCTTTAATTTCTCCAATTATCTATCATCAGTAGATTGTTCTGTTTCATGAACCTGTCGGTCATGTCAGTAAGTGATTCTACTGGTAAATCTAAATATTTAGAGTTATACCATATTCCCAAACAGTCTCATCAAACCATCAAAAAAAAATAATACTTCTGGGTCTTCTTCCAAATAGTCCTGAATAAAACTGCTTCTTCCATCTTCTTCTATTAGCACACAAGTCAATGCTGATTTCATGTTTTGCTTGGACTATTACCACTTGGCTCCTAACTACTCTGTTTCCAGAGTCAAGTAATACATACTCAAAATATTCACATGGGCACTCCATTCATAGAAATATACTTCTCCTAAAAGAGGACATTTACAAAGTTGCTGATGTAGGGAATACTGAATTATATATATATCATTCTGTCATAAGGAAAGCAGGATAAAGTAAGCTTAAAAACCACTATATGTATGACCTTCCCCTTCCATTTAAAGCTTATTGTGTAAGATTAGAAGCTCAGAACAGTTTTGGGTTTGAAAATGCCTATAGAAGACATTGCAAGGATGATAATGTCAATATGGCACTTTCATTTAATAACATGTTAATTAACTCTAAACATGCCATCCGTCATCTTGTCACTTTTATAGTGCACTACTTAGGCACCAGAGAAGGGCACGTGGGAATTAAGTAGTTAACTGGCCAAAAGTTCTGATCATAAAGTGATTTTTTACCCCTTTTTCTTCTACTGGGGAGAAAAGAACAAACAAAAGACAAAATGTGTTTTTCATCACAGTGTTTAAGTCAGTGAGTGGCTTTGGTTATATAGTTTAACTTAATAGCTTGGAGTTACCAAAAATAGTAGGTTAAATGTTTAGATTACATCATCGGTGGTAACATCAGGATAAATTACATATTTATTAAAAGACATAAAGTCCACAAAATAAATACACAGTAACTGTAAGTCAAATGGAAAAGAGAGCCTGTTCTTTTCCGTATCAACCCTAGACTTCTATCAACTCCTTTTGCTGGTCTAAAACATCAATATCTTTTAATCATTCTATGGCAATAAGCCCTGCAATTCCTCACCTTACTTCTAACACCCTGGCTGTATATATTTTCCAAAATCACCAGTATGACTTTTCGAGTGAGAAAATCTGATCCTATTAATCCTGTGTGAAAGGTTTCAATTGACTACTTCTGCCTCTGAAATGTCCTTAGAAGTCCTCCTTGGTTTGGCTAAGATATCTATCACCTGTTTAAAACTAAATAAAAATAAGGATTTAGAATAGGCATGCTTAAACATAAATAATTAAATGTATGCTTCTCTGTGGATATTTATTGACCAAGAATTCTTGTTACCTGATAGCCTAAATTTTAGAGCAAATATGAATTAAACTAAATTAGATTACTTAAATTAATACTCAAAACATTATAGCTATCTGCACATTCTCTTCATTTAGCTCATAATGATTGGAAACAACTAAAGGTTATAAAAAGCCAAGTTGAAATTTCTTAGAGATTTTTTTTTTTTTTTTTTTTGTGATGAAGCATTTGAGGTGTTACATTTGCCTTGATGTACACTATAAATATTCAATAAGGAATCAGGTTAGACAGCAGGTATTACTCAGGTCAGAAAGAAACAGAATTACAGATTACTATGCTTAGTAAAATTTCTAAGTCTAATATAAAATTTCAATATCAATCTTCATAAGACTCAAATTTATAAATCAGCACCTGACATATAGTGCCTGTATCTAATGGGGAAATGTATCATTTTTTTCTGGCGATCTATCCATGGCCATAAGTTGCCTAAATTATTCTTGTTGCTAAATTTTTCTCTATGAGGAAATCATAAATGATTCAACATTTGTTATTAAATGCTGTCATATGCCAAATAGTTCCATAGGAGCTAGAGATTCCAAAGTTGAACAAAGCAGACAAGAGCTTGCTCTCAGAGGGCTTAGATTCAAGAAAGAATGGAGAGAGACATTGAACAGCTGTTTCATTTTACTAAGCATAGAACACTTTTAAATGGTTATGAAGAAAATAAGACAGTGTTGTGATATGTGGCTAACAATTACTCAGAGTGCAGGGCCAGCTAAAACTGAGGGTGGTAATCTCAGAGCAGAAACAAAATAAGAATGAGCCTGCCTTGCCAAAATGCAAAGAACTCTAGGCAGAAGGTGGAACAAGTAGGATGCCTCAACCAGCAGTGACACCTCTGTGTCCATTAGATATGGAAAGCCAGTGGAGAAGGGAGAAATCACTTAATAGAGATGAGTTTGGCCAGATTTTACAGGACCTCTGTGCCATGAGAAGGAATTTAGATGTTACTCTATAGGATCTCTTTCTAAGAGAAGATTTACATGACTTGATTATGTTTGAAAATACTTCTCTGAGTGTGCATGTAGTGGACTTCAGGAGACCAAGTTTGGAATTGCAGTAGGACCAGAAAGGAATATAGAAATATATATACCTTAGTATATTTTAAATATGTAAACTGTTCCCCCGTACTGTATCTAATTGTATATTTGTTCAATCAATGGATTAAAAGCAAAATGGTTACAAACATTAAATGTAGCAATGTATTAAAATTCTTGACTACATATTTTGGACATAAAACTGCAACAAAATATTAAAGTATTAAAAGTCTTTAAATTTGCAAGAAGGCTTAACATTTCCATTTATATGCCTTTTTCATTATAAATAATTTAAACAAGTTGCAAATAAATCCAAACTCAAACAACAAAGTCCTAAAGTGTTACTATTCCCTAAATATCTGACATTTCGTAATATTCATTCTACAGCTTCTTTGTGCACTTAGAGTTGGGCTAAAATAAATAATAGAAGTTTTGCAACTAAGAATTGTCCATTAGATAGGGAACAGGGAGAGAGAGAGAGAGAGAGAGAGAGAGGAAAGAAGAAGGGAAGGGAGAGGAGGGGAGGGAAAGGAGAGAAAGAAAAAAAGAAAAGAAAGAAAGGCAGGGAGGGAGGGAGGAAGGAAGGAAGGAAAGAAAGCGGGGAGGGAGGAACGGAGGGAGGGAGAAAAGACACTCTAGTGTGTTTATAAACAGGCATACAATGTGTCTTCCATACATAGGCTATTTACACTGGAATGTCCAATTACTTCTATGGTGTGCTGAAATTGGCCCATACCACCTTCTGAGAGCCAACTGTTATATTTTCAGGAAATTTATGAGCAATTGTTAAAAACACCATTATTAAAAGTCAAATAAATAAACTTGTTAAATTAAAAAGCTAGAAACAGAGGTAGAAAATATTCAAAATTCATCACCTCCTAATTATTTTACTATTCTTCAATGTCACTAATGCTCTAGAGGTTACAGCCCTCACATCTGCAGGGTGGCAGCACTTTACACTTGTGGACACTGACTAAAATCATGTGGGAAGTTTAAAATCAGACATGGTGGGACTATTTACACCACAGATGTTAACAAAGGGCTTTCCACCATCCCAGAGAGTCTTGGTATTGAACATTTACCAACATACCACTTTTATAAACATATTGACATTGCTGGCCTGGCTACAGCATCTCCAGCTATAAACTGTGAGTCTAAATTCCAGAAACTAGGTTCAGTTTAAACTGAGGAATGAATGCCAGATTTAAAAAAAAAAAAAAAAATGAAGGTGTCAGTTATCAAAGTTCAGAATATAGAAAAAGTTTCAACAATAAAATGATACCATTTTCTTTATCAAATTAGTACTGAAGAGAAAGACAATAATGTTGGAGTATTAAAGTGAGAACAGCACACATATTCAGTGATAGTAGGAATGTAAATAGATACCTGTCTTCAAAGAACTGCAAAACAAGTAAAACATTTAGTCTCATTACCTAAATTTATCCTGTGGAAAGATCATTTTATAAACACGTTCTCCAAAAGTGATCACTTATGATGGGAAAAACTGAAAGTAGTAGATTTGTTTAAAATAATATTGTGTTATTTTAAATGAAATTTTCAAAAACTTGAATGATAAACAGAATATGTGTATAACAATTGATGAAAGTTGGATCTGACATATTTAATAAAGTTAAAACATGAAAATAAATATGTAAATAGAGCAAGTAGAAATACACTCAATTAAACATTAACTATAATTATTTTAGGGTATTTGGAATATGAATGATTATTTTCTATTACTTTTAGATTTCCCTAATTTCTAAATATTCAAAAAAACACAAAATACTAATGTTCAAAATAAAAATGAAAAATTTAAATTCACTATCCAATAAATTTTGTTTTAAAAAATACATGTGTTATGTCAAATTTCATGAAAATATAGCAGATAGGAAGGTAGTATTTAAATTATTAAATTGTCTGATATTGTTTTAAGGATGTTATTGGTTTAATATGTTTCATAGTAATTTATTCAGCTATATATCATCACTCTTCTAACTCAGTTATTCCTATCTGATTTAGCATCATCTAGTATTTCATATTCTCTCATAAAATTCTCAGATCAACATTAGCTTTAATTCAGTACAATGAAATCATGCAGATAAGGAAAAAGAATCAAATATTAAACAAATTGTAAGAGTGTTATAGATCTGAAAAAGAGAAAAAAATATGTTCCTCAAATATATATTCGAAATTAACTTATGATGTGAGAAGGAGAGTTTGCAGAAAAGAAGTAGGCTAACACAAAAGGAGACAGGGACCAAGATAAAGGAGAGATAATCTGCTTTCTTTCTGTTTTATTATCATATCAACATGTGCAGATGAAAAAGAAGCTTTGTAGAATATTAAAATTTATTCTATAGATTTCCTTTTGATATAAGAGAAGTGTGGATCTTATTAAATTATTAAATTATGGTCTAGAATTGACCATTTTAATGTCTTTTATATTTTAAATGTACTTTTATATTTTAAAATATTTAATTGGAAAACACAAATCTATTCAAGGTATAAAACACAACTGGATACACATACATAGTATGTAGTGATATCATAATCAGATTAACACATCCATCACCATCTGTGGTGTATATTAGATCCCTAGAACTTGTTCATTCTATAGCTGAAAGTTTTCAACTATGCTTTGACACCTAGATAATAATCAACAAGCTTGTGGTATGTTGTAAATTTACTTTGGAGACACATAAGGAAAGAAATATCAAGTTTCAGGTTTCCTTGACGTTTCAAAACTACTTAGGGAAATGTTGATATTGGTATGAATATCAGTTCTACCTTTACTCTTGGGAAGCCAAATGGCATAGAGACTTACAGGTATTTAACTGAAATGTGTCTGAAATGACTGGCTTACCTGAAATTTTGACTTGAGACACTACTCCATCTCCCCCATCACTGTGTGCTCGAACCTCTACAACATACTCTCCATCTCTGGGGATGGGGACCTCGATGGAGTGTTTGTGAGTTGAATACAGCTTGCCATCATGCTGTCCATCAGGTCTGTAGAGTACCTGATAAAGTCCCAAAACATTAATACTTAATAAATTCAAAATAATGAGTAAATGCCCTAATACTATAATCAGAATGAAAGTACTCACTCTTACATTCATTAAAAAAAAAAAAAAAAAAAGCACACATTTAACACATTCAGACATGGGAAATTTCATGTTATTTTCAATTTGTAGAAATTGGTTTATGCTTTTGGGGGAGGTTATATGACAGGATATGTCATAATAATCTGAATTTTATTTTTTGATATGACAGAAAACAGAGATGGAAGTTATGTCTTTTTAAGGGAAAAAACATAAAATGAAAGTTCTTTCAATATATTGAAATAGTCTAAATGCACTCTCTCTTAATTGAAATTTTTCCACACTATTCCTAAAATTTAGTATCTGAAAAAAATGTGATAGTATGTGATATAGAGAATATATAGTAGCAATCTTTTCTCTTTCACTTTGCTCTGTTTGGCAACATAAACATTGTCAAACAAAACTCATTCTGTCTTTCCTCTTTAAGCTCTACTTATTCTAATGATTATATTCTTTATAATAGTTATTCTATGCATCTTTATCACTCAACATAGCATTTCACCAAAATTCACTGAAGATGTTTTCTCATTTCAAAATTTATCATAGACTATGTCATCTAATTATGCTTTACAGGTAGAATAAGAAATCTGAATGGAATTTACTGAAATGGCAGAAATTACACATGTCAATCAATATTTTAAAGAATGAAACCTGTGTGGGGAACATTTTAGTACTCTTGAATACCTTATATCCCGTCACTGTAGATTCATTTGATAGTGCAACGACATGATCCCAGGTGATTATGTAGCGTGAACCAGATCTTATTGAACTGATGATCCTTGGTGGCTGGCTAGGAGCTGTGGACAACAGCAATATGCAATCAGTGTTCACCACCAAACTCAGGTCTGCAGTCTCATTGCATCAGGAAGTACGATACTGATGATAGCAATGGTGAGGACAATACCACCCAATTTAGAGGAGTGCTTCCTGTAGTGCCAGTAAGGCACTAGGCTAAGGTCTTCTCTGTGCCCAAGAGCATTTTATAAACGTTCAAACCATAATACTAATCATGTCTAAGCATTCTTGTAAAAGTCCCTAGAGTCCTGCATGTGAATTTTTGCTTTTCATATATTCAACTTGGGTTTAAGAAGAGAGATATCAAAGTGAAGCTGTAGAGATTGGAATGACCAGAAAATCTGAGCAGATTAGGCAGTCTTGATATATGAACAATGAAAACATACAGAAATGCAAGTTAGAGAAATGCTAGAAGACTTAACTTGTCTTTGCTTTGTGCAATGACGGTTTATAAATCAAACAGAAAAATGAGCAGAATTTTAATTTTCTGATGCTGTGAATGCATTTCTATGAAAAAAACATTTAAATTAATAAACACAGAATGCAAACAAGTTATTTATCTAATGGTATAAAATTTGAAGCAGTCTTTTTTTTTTTTTTTTTTTTTTTGGTACTGGGGATTGAACTCAGGGGCACTAGACCACTGAGCCACATCCCCAGCCCTATTTTGTGTTTTATGTAGAGACAGGGTCTCACTGAGTTGAGTAGCGCCTTGCTGTAGCTGAGGCTGGCTTTGAACTCACGATTCTCCTGTCTCAGCCTCCCTAAGTGCTGGGTTTACAGGCTTGAGCCACCGCGCCCGGCTTGAAGCAGTCTTTATAAAGGGAAGTTGTTTTATTTTATTGCTGTAATAGAACATTAAATGTATGAAGATACTCTCCATATTTTTCTTGTATTACTGCGAAAGATATCATTGGAAACCAAACATGCTCCCATAATAAAGTAGGAAATTTCCCTCAAATGTATCTGTGTCATGATTGACTCCAGTGGGAGTTTTTGACAGGGTTAAAATCAAAATATGACACTCACGAGCTTTCCTGGTGAAAGTCTCAATCACATCACTTGGAGGCCCGCACCCTGCACTATTGCAGGCTCCAACCTCCACAAAGTACTGGGTGTCTGGCAGAAGATTCTCCAGTCTGGCTGAGTACTCTTGACTGGTGACCTGAACTCGGTGTGCAGCTGCTTCTTTATCATGGGCGGCCCAATACCGAATCTGTAAACATTGAAGAGGAGTAATATTTTACCATGACCCAGACTCTTCACAGTTGTGAAAAGTTCTTTTCTATTTGTTCTGTTACACTGGTGTTGGTTGAGCATCATATTCTCAAGTGTTACATTATAGTATTACCCTTGTCAGTATTAGAAAATGGCAAGGTACACATGCAGTTCTGATTAAAGCATCAGGAGCAAATCAGAGTCTCATCTCATTGGTTGAAGTAGTTTTTACATAGACCAAAAAGAAATCTAGAGAAAACAAATTCCTGTGCATATGACTTATCCTCAAACTGCAAAAGTGATCTTCTGGGAAATAATACCCACAATAATTTTTATCATTCATTTCCTACTTTATTTCTATTACATGGTTTCAAACTTGTTATGAGTCATTGATAAATCAATTTGACTTGTTTGACAAAAGCAGTCAATATGTGGCCTAGAATATGCCAGAGTAATCTTTCTTCTTTTTTCAGAAGTGTGCATGTAAAATTTTTTTTCCAACTCTTATAGAAGAAATAGAAATAAATACACCTGATAACTTTATAAGCTTTACAAACTATTTCCCCTTAAAATAATTTTAAAAAATTTTACCCAGGTTACGATTAGAAACAATGACTTCTGCTAAAGGATTACAGTCTTCCTCTTAGTTTAAGAAAATTTATAAATTATAATTTAGATTCTTCAAATATAGGCTCTGGGGGGCACAGTAATCTATAATTACACCTAAGGTTTAAGTAAAAAATAGTTGTTTATAAATATGTTGGTATAGGTTCTCATTTATAAAATTGTAAGATTTTAATTGCACAATTAGCTCAAAATCCTAGATAAAAGTATTCAATATTAAAATAATCCTGAGCTTTTCATTCACATAAATCCATATGAAATCATTATAAAATGGAACTGGATAATCCAAATTCATATGGCAAAATAAGGTTTATATGTAGAATGAGCACATTTCTGATAAGATTAGTTACTATTTATTCTTCTGCAATGTTTTTATTTTGTTTACTAATGCTAAATTTTTCTGATACAATGGTATATTTTCTAATGACTGTAACAGACACTTCCTTGGCATTTTCATCATCAGACCAGAAGGCTATTCTCAGACTGAGGAAGTAGAAGTGCACTAGAGGCTGTGAAGGCAGCTCTCAGCTAGCAGAAAATTCCTGGTCTTCTTAAATGGGACAAGAGCTTTATGGTGGAGGCCTGGGTTTCTCAGGCTCTAAGCACATTCATCTGAGCAGAAGCAAATGCCTCCATGTAAGTGGGTGTTTGAGCCAGACAATACATAAGGCCCATTCCTTGCTAAGCAGAAGATAAATAAATGAATATTTATGTTCTAAGGAAATGCCAGATATAGCATTAGGATCATCCACAAACACTGTCTTCTCAACACACCCCTGATGGTAGAATTTACCCAGTTTTACAGCAATCACAATGGAGTCCCTCATGGTTTCTGAATTTTTATGTGTGCTTACTGACTGAGATACGTCCCACATTTTGAAGCATCATTCCATTAGAAGAACCCAGTTTGAACAGGAGAAGTTTTTAGACTAGTTTTTAGATTAGTTTTTAGACTATAATGAAGGCAATTTCTATAAGATGTTTTATACCAAAATGAGTCATCATATTCAAATTCCATGACATGTTTGGCACAACAAAAGGAAAACAACAAAAACAACAACAAAGCTTTCCTTAATGTATTCTTTGAAACTTATCCTAAATGACCAATTCCTTTGTTCTTCTGACTCTGGCAGGAATCTATGTAATAACTGTCTCCACTGAAATTCATGATCAATTGAAGCAGTGACTTAGCTATTCCCTTGTAACTTGGGAGCAGAAAGAATCACTAAGTGTGCCAAGTACTCCCTATTTTCTAGTTTACGAATATGAGAGTTATATAGTATTTTTCACATGTACACTCAACCTTTACAAGTGAAAACATCTGACACAGAATGATTTAATTACATAGTCAGTCTCTTCTTAAGTATATATGTACATATTACTTATGTTTTCAAATAATCCTAAAATAAATAGAAGTGGATGGATATGTGTAAAATACGTACTTATGATTTCTATCTGAACTAGTTCTGGGCTATGAACTTAGAATGAATTACCAAGTAGATGATAAGTTTGGGCTCTTGCATCCTGATCCTTATGCTGAGTTTTTCATTGTGGTGAAGAAACAACATTAATTTGTGTGAAAATTTGTTTGGCAGGGTGGGAGGGTGGGGGCTACAACCTGTAGCCATGAAGCAGAACAAATGTAATGCTCTTGGTTAATCACTAGAGAGACCAAAAGAGAGTCTACGTGAATTAATGGGAGATTACAGTACCATTATAAGAAAAGCAAATAAGTAAATAAATAAAGTTCCCACTTTATTGATAGTTGACCTTGGCCATAAATTCATTTAATATGCTAGAGCAACAAATGTATTTATTTTTTAAATGTTTATTAATGCATATTAATTATATAGAATATTGAGTGTCATATCCATAGAGGCATAAAACAGATTTTGATTATTTCCATCCCACCACTGTCCACCCTCCCCCACCTCTCTCATCTCCCCCAATCCACTTTCTTGTCACTGTTTCCCTTCTACATTCATGTTTATTTTTTTTCTAGATTTCACATATGTGAGAAAACATGTGATTATTTCTGAGTGGTGTATTTACTTCTATTTAATGCATGACATTTAACTCTTATCTACATGTTAAAATCCCCGTCATATGCAGTGTCTAGTGTTAACTCATAATAGCATATTAAATCATTATAGAATTGCCTTATTACTTGTCTATCTGCTCTTATAGATTATAAGCTTAAGGAAGGCAGATGTATGTTATTTTTGAACACATTATATGCTAAAATGGGGAATTAAAATGTGTGTGTAGGACTGTGTTTTTCCTGTGGCACTTATTCATTCATTGAACAAATATTCATTAGATTGCTAGTTTGTATCAGCTCATGTGCTAATGCTGACCATGCAGTAGAGAACTAAACAAATGTGTTCTTTTCCTTCATATATATTATTTAAAAATCAATCAAGCAATAAATCAAAGTGCTTAAGTTCACATATAATTATTAATATCATTAATAGATCTATGTATTAATTTTGTTAAAAGAAAATGTACTCTTCATAAAAGTATTAAGAAGCTAAAGGAAAACCTCAGATAAAAAGACTAACTCCTATTTTTAATAAGGAATAATTATAATAAGTTCATGAGTTACAATAGTGTCACTTTTGTACAAAGGCAACAATTATATCCCTTCCCAGAAAAAATGAGAAATTTGTAATAAAAACAGCCCTTGAACCTCATTTACTTAAAAGAGGACAGAATAAAGTAATAGATGCTACCAATTATGGAGTGCTTGAAGATATTTAGCATTTCTGAAAACTAGGTTTGCTTTGTTTTATTATTTGCTACTTCTGTAAATTTTCATATCAATTCCCAAGTTCTCTCCTTTAAATCATAAATTTTATCTATCCAAATGTAATCTCTGACATGTGAATATTCCTCGACCTAATATAAGAATTTAAAATGATCTTTAAAAAAATCTACATAGGGTATTTAAGTGGAAAAAATGAGACTAATCAAAAAAGACTGAATCTCTAAAGCAATATAATAACTTTAAATTATCCAGGTCCCAGATCAAATATTAGTACATTCTATGACTATGAATGGCAATGAAATATATCTTTGAAAATCTATTTGTATACCACTTGGGAACTACTAAAAGTTCCCTTTTATTTCAGCCACTGGTACAGAGATCAGCCAGAGCTAAACAGGCTTCAAGCAGCTTTCCACAAATACAGGACACTTCATCTCCTCAGAGCTGCCAACATCGCACTCCCTGCCCAGGGTCAACCTTCACCAGGGTGAAACTTCCTTAGCAGGCCCAAGAGGAAGAGGAGACAATGCCCATGGCTCCACCCTTAACCCAGGGGAAAGGAGTGCATCAGCACTTCCTCTTTCATCTCAGGCAGGGCAGGCCCGGCCCCATTTGTCAAGTTTCTTAAAGATCTCAAGGGATGGGGTCTAGCTGTCCACAGTAGCTGCCAACAAGATAAAGCTCCTTTGTTTTTAAGTTCTCCCCTGTCTTGTTTTCTTTGCCTTTCCCTCCTATCTGCTCCCCTGGATCATATGTAAAATAAACAACAATAATCAAAAGCCCCCTTCTCCTACACATCTGTGAGGCTCTGCTTAGGGGAGATATAGACTATAAGGTAAAGAACAGCCCTTTTGTACTCAGTTTTAGCATCCCTTCCCTAAAAGCCTAAAGCAGTCTCTGCCCCAGGCAGTTCCTCTTCGGAATCTTCCACTGCGGAGAACAAAGCCTGGCCACTCAGGTTACCTTTTCAGCCACATCAAAGAAGATCACTGCCGCTTATCTATCACGACAGTTTTGAAGTGACCACTCCATGGTTTGCCACGCGTTTATAGCGGGGCCCTATAAACTCCATGTCCCATCCCTCCTTTTTTCCCCCTTCCTCCTCCTGGGCGCCCACCCCGTGAATAAAGATCTCCTGGCTGCATGAGGTGTGTCCTGTATGGCTAGCCGGTACCCTAACATAGACTAAGATGCCTTCTCCAAAAGAAGAAAATGAAGCACTTGCTAAACATCATCTTATGCCCACTTATAACAACTCAACCTGTAAGAGCACTTCAGAAGAATATTTGGGATTGTTAATCTTTTATGATGATTGTGTGTGCAATATCTGTATTATCTCCAATTCAGCTACTAAGATTTTTTGCATTCATTATTTCTGATAGCTTATTTTTGCTTATTTTCATTAAATTAATTGTTTTACTGTTGAGTGAGTAAACTAAGTCTTGTGGATTTCTGGGAAGGAGACCAAAGTTACTGAAATGACTTTGATAAGGACCTTTTGTGCTTTTCTAGCTCACTTATTCTACAGAAAAGCTCACTGGGTAATTAAATTGGAAGTGGAACTTTTTAACCTGACTTCCCCTCCCCCCACAAAAGCATGTGTGACCTTTAAACTTTCTATTGAGATACACTGTAAAACCACAAAGGAAGAGAAGACTATTTTTAGACCCTATTTCCCACAGTGCTCATTTGAAATCTCACCCTTGAGATGAGGTTAATCACCAGGACTTGACTTTCTCAACATTATGTTTTACTTGATATTTTAATGTGTTGCTTTTTACATGTGTATCCTTATAACTTAGATACATCATAGGTTTTCATAGAAAGTGCAGTGGGGTATTGATTTTCCTGATCATCTATCTTGCTAAACTACTGGCTTCTTCCATACTTTTAAAATAGAAACAATAACCATATTCTAGTCAGTAAAAAATTTTCCCCCATATATTCATGGAACATTTCTCATGGGAGAAATAATGACAACTGATTTTTCTCTTTTAAAATCTGTGCTTATCTTTTATATTCAAGGTTCTGTGTAAAAGCCTTAGAAGGATTTTAAGGAAAGACTGAATAGGAACAATAATTGCATGATTTATTTCCAGCATTTTAAATAAATCTTCCGTTCTCTGGAGACACAAGACATAGATTAAAATCTGGTCATGACAACTATTATAAATGTTTGTAAGACTCAAGACCCTCATCTTTAAAATGGAGAAAACAAAAGTAGTTGTCTCCTAAGGTTGTATAAATTTAGTGCAATAGGCTCATGAAGTGTTCAGCATGCAAGGACTCAACAAGTGCTGCCTTTCTCATCATTGTTAATATCATCCCAGTCATCTTCATCATGCCATTGTCATCTTCAGAATGCCCAATGGCAAAGAGCAGGAAAAAGCTTGAATGTCGATTATTCATTTCTTCTAAGCAACAATCCTATGAGGCAGTGGTGACTCTCACAGATTTATAGGTGAGGAAACTAAGGAAGTTCAAATAAATCTCCCACTAAATTCCTAAGTGACGGAGCTGAGATATAAACTGTGTCTGCTCAGCAACAAAGCTCATAACTTTCTACTTGATGTGGTGCTGCAAAAAGTCAGAAGTCTGTGAAACCAAATTCCCCATGGCACACACTTTTTTTTTAATTCTCCTTTTAGAAAATCTAATTTGCCAAAGATCATTTTCTGTTATTTGAGAATCCCTAATCCAGAGTAACTTCCCAATGAATAAAAGCTTGCATTCTGATTACTGTCTGAATTATTGGTATCACTGTATGGTTTCTCACTTTATATTTCTTTTGTACTCTGTCTGTTGAAAATTATAAAATAGTCAGCATAGAATTCCTGGCATAGGGAAAGATGGTATATAATTCTATAGCATGCTCTTTAATAAAGTGAAATATTTGTTTAACCATTTATCTCAATGTGATGGATTACATATTAAATTTCATTCTTTTTAATTTTTTGTTTATTAAAAACGAATGGTATAAAGGAAGAAAACACCCTGTGGTCTAAAATTGGACTTTTCAAACACCAATCACTGATGTCTTCTCCCAGCGATATCTTGGACTTATGAGGATTTGTGACATCTAGACAATCTCTTTCTTCTCTCTCTCTATCTCTCTTTCTCTCTCTCTTTCTCTCTCTTTTTCTACTAGATTAGTAAATCATAAGCACTGGGTATTCCCAGTCTGCTCCTTTCATTCCTAAGTCCCCTCTTACCTGCTATCTTTATTATAATTTCAGCTGAACCCTTGCAAAAATTACCTGAAGGCACTTTGAAATCTACCCAAATCATGAACTACAGTGCCAAAACTAAACAACAACAACAGAAAACCAATTCCTATTAGTCTGGGTATTTCTACTTAAAGGCTTGGGTTGCTTATGGGTCTGCATCTCAGAAACATGGTCTTTAGAGAACCAAAAGTTAACACTGCATTCAATCATACCTCATTATTCCAACCTGTACTCAGTGAATATCTCTTTGGTGCCTGCTATGTGCCCAACACTCTTCTCAGCACTGAGAACATAACAGATAAAAGTTTGCCTTTATGGAAGATGTTCCATAAACAGATGGAAATGCAGAGCATAAGAACTGAGGGGGCAAGCTGGCCAGAGGGCACCTCCAGAACAGCAGTCCTGTCTACTCCCTGGGCAAAACGAAAGGAGGTCTGTAGTATGGCATAAAGTCCTAACCTCCAGTCAGAATATCTGAGTTCTAGACACTGCCAGACACTCTTTGTTACTAACAACAGAGGGAACATGTCAGATCTTTTTGGTATCCGTTTGCTCATCTGTGAAGGCAGACAATGCCAATCCCTTGTTCGTCTTTCCTACATAACCAAGCCTGAACTGTGTTAGCATTAGGTTAAAGACCCAACTACCTTCCCAGTTTCCCATTCCAGTTTTCACTGCCCTAAGAAGACAAACCTTCCCCTTCCTACCTAGTTAATTCCTACCAGTCCTCTAAGACTGGGTTCATAAATTTCTTTGGGACATTCTGATTATTGGCAATTTTCTCTCATCATAGATAATATTATGACACACATCTGGTAAATTTATAATGGTCTCTTTTAAAGGAACTTTTAGAAGTGGAACTACTTAAGTGAAATAAGATGATCATGTTAAGGGTGCTGAAATGCTTTCCAAAAAACTTGATATTCACCAGCATTTTATGAGAATGTCTTAAAATATCCTGGCTAACCACAAGTGTTATTACCTTAGGTTTTGTTTTAGCCAATGATTTGTTAGCACATAGGTCTCTACATCCCTCCTAGATTAGCCAGTTGGGAACACTGTCTTACTCTTTTTTTTTTCTCTTTTTATTGAGACATAATATCTGTACATCTACATGGAATACATTATGGTAATTCAATAGATGTATACAATGTGTAATAATCAACTCAGGGAATTACCTATTTCACTCTTGACAATCAATTTGTAAATGCCCAGAACACTAAACAAACAAAAGATAGTGTTAGTTTGCTTTATCAACTAATCAGTGGGAGCCAGGACATTAAAACATGCAATTATTTAAAACTTATGCTCATGTATCTATAAACAAATGCATTTTTTGACAAAAATTGAGCTCACCTGATAGCTTTCCACTATTTTTTCTAATACATGCTTCCAATGAACTGATATCTCAGAAGATGATAAGACTTTTACACCTACTTCTGTGGGAGCTTCACTGGGAGCTGAAATTTGATGAGAACATTACATTTTAAATGCTTACACATAAATAAATTTCAATAAAACTGTTTTCTATATGATTCAATTAGAACTATAACATTAAAATAGTTTTACTATATCTTTTTTATTTTTATTAATGTGACTATGTACACACCTTTTCTACACATAAATAATAATGTAGACATACAAATATTCATATACTTTTACAAACTATAGGAAGCTTTGTGGATTTCCATGATATCTTTTAACAAGAAGTACATTAATTTGTTTTTATTTCATCCAACGGATATTTTTTAAGAAGGCCTACTTATGTAAATTAAAAATATATTTAATTTATTATACCTTACCAAAAGTAAGAACTTCAGTATTTACTGTAAAAATTATTCAATATAACGAATTTTCTCCTACTTGTTATTTATATGAACTAACAATACACAGCAATATAATTAATAAAACTTCCCTCTTTTATGTTCAAGTTAAAATTTTAAAAAAAGAATGTAAGATCCTTTGAAACAAGTTGTGACATCTACTGTTTCTTGGGCTCAGGAGAGCTTTTATATGTCTAATCTTACAACTGGGCATCAAGTCAAATATGTATCAAAAAGGCCTCTGTTCAGGGAGAAAAAGTAATTTACATCCGTTATGAAATTTACACAAAGAAACCAGGGAAACCTTTAAGCAGGGGTGATCAATTTTTATTGTCTTTCATTAAAAAGCCATAATCCTATTTAATGTTAAAAAATGTCCTACATATGAACACTGTTGCCTTTCCAAATCAAGGTAAACATGTAGCACCGTGATTGATTTCTTAGAAGTAGAATAAAAGATTAACAACTTATGCAAGTTTCAGCACATGCAAGTTTTATAAGACTCATGAAATATTTAGGAAAGAAATATAATTAAACACAAATGGCCATGACTCCATAGATGACAAGTATGGCCTTTTGCCTGGAAGCTTACTTTAGCATCAAATACAGCAGTAAAAATGATATTGGATGAAAAGACAACTTGTAAAATACTTTTAACTTTCATTTTTTCTAGTAGATGTAGTCTTGTTTTTCAAGTTATTAAAATTGAGTCAAGTTATCACATTTCTGCTGAATAAATACAGGAATGCCGAATGTAATATTTGTCATCAGGACTTTTCCATGGCTTGATTACAAACAAATTATTTCTGCTTTTTATTCTTTCAAGGTGTTTAGCTGAGCTAACTGATTCATATGGCTGCCTTTCATGTGTGCATTCTTGAAAACATCTTAAATATATGTAATGTATGCAACATGATGTTATAAGATAAGTATACAATAAAATGACATAATTGGAGTATATAGATCCTGAGATTATTTGAATGCATACTACATTTTTGAACAAATATGAAAGCTAATGAGTCTATGACTGAGGAAAATATGGGAGAAGATCAGTTGAATTCTAAGCTCTGTTTATTTTGAAGTGAAAATAATGTAAGTTGGATGAACTATTAGATGGAGCTTTTTTCCTCAAAGAGGGTAGCAGAATACCTCATAGTTCTAATTTTCAGACTCTTCCATTTGGGTTTTCCAATGTGTTCCAAGGGAAACTTGGCTAAGGGTAAATGTGTTAGATCAGAAGGCAATAAAAATCTCTGTTTGCTTCACTATTCATTAATTATTTACACAGTGCACATGAGTAAGAAGACATAGTGTGGCCATTTTATCTCTTTTAACAGGAATATAAATTTAAAAAATCTTAGCAATTTAAATAGGAAATCATAGGAAACAAGGTAACTATGTTTAAAACTGTTTGTCATTTAGCATAGATATATAAAGTCCTCTATGAGCATGCTTAATTTAGTTTCTAAAAAAGCAGAGAGCCAGTGTCAGTATTTTCCCCCTAAATGGCCTACAAGGCACAACTTTTCCTTAAAAAAAATTTTCAACTGATTTTCTGATCCTTCTTTTTAATAATTATGTTTAGATACTCCTTAATAAAATTTCAGCATGCTATTATAATTTTGAAAAAAAACTTACTTGAAAGCTATAGTCACACAAATTTTGTATTATAATTTTGAGCAATTTTATAAGCAATACATATGTTCCAGAATCTTATGTAGTAGACTTTATAAATGCGTAAACATAAGTTCCAATCAAGTTTTGGAGAATTTTGACAACCAAATTATAATTACGAGGCAAGGAATAGGAGTCTAGTCAACTATACTGGACATAATCTAAAGCATGAAAAAAAGCATGAGTAACACTCTTGTCATTTACATGGAGAGACTGACATTTTACTTTGGCTCAGAATAATACTCATTTGCTAAACGTGTAGTATGATAGAAGGATCTTAATAAGTAAGACCTGACAGCAAACCGAATGCCAAAGAATTAGATCCCATCTGCCTCACCACATTGGCAAGGTCTCTGACCTACCGTCTTGTGCTGAATTAATGACCGCTATGAGGCTGTATGGTCCGTCTCCTTTGCTGTTGAAGGCTTTCACTTTGACTTGAAAGGCGGTGGAAGGGCTCATGGTTTCATCTTTATGGACATATCGGCCAGTGTCTGGATTAGTAACTGTAACTTTTTTCCATTCTTCTCCATCAAATGGTTTAAATGCCACTATGTAACCAAAATTGTTACCATAGTGGTATTCTCTTGATAAAGGCTAAATAGAAATTAAAATATTAAATAGGCTTTAGTGAAAAAGTTAACAGGGAGAAAAATCCTATGAGAATAAATATTCACATGGAAGCATGCTTTTCCCTAAAATGTATTTTCTCATAAGTTAGTGCTGGTGGAAAACGCCAGAGAAAAATCATGCTCAACATATGATGACTTCATTTGCCAAGTGGCATCTTTGCTGTTTCTCAGACATCCTATGGGCTCCTGCCTTGGGCCTTCCTATTTTCAATTTCTTCTGTCTGAGATGTTCTTTTAGATGCCATGTGATTCCTCCCAAGCTTTCTTGAGCTTTAAACAACACTGATTCTCAGGCCCTATCCTTGGAAACTTGATTTTGAATTTTAGGAGAAATTCTAATTTGAAATTTTTGACAAAGCTCATTTTATTGTAAAGCAGATACCCACACTGTTTACAAAAATCATGCCACATGGAAAAGAGTAAGATGTCCTAATTTTTATATTTCCATTTTGGGACTTTACATTGACAGTAAAACTTAGAAATAAACAATTGGAGATTCAGACAAGCAAAAGGTAAGGTATTTTTTCTTTTTAAATCTTGTTTTAAAATCTAATTTAAGTGCCAAATATAAAATATGACTACAGAGGACAGAGTAGTCTCCTGACTGAATCAATCTGATTCATGAAAGGAATAAAACTTATCTTTTTTCTTGTAGTCTTCAAAATCCTTGGAAGCCTAAATAGTGTTCCTCAACTATCTGCAGTAAACATTAAAAATATGGACTACATAAATGAATGTATATAGTATTACCTGGATAAATGCCATATGACTAGTTCAGGTAAATCTATGGTATCACAATCTTTCCCATACCCTTCCAATACACTCTCCCATTTTAAAAATCCACAAATACTATAATCTGATATAGAACTTCTCATTTGGGTTAAGAAAATGAAATAAACTGTTTGGATGCCTCAGAAACAGTCACTTGGATGAGTTCTAAGACTGATCTATCATGACTTATTATACTAGGAATCCAAGTAAGACTGAGTGAAGAAACAATCTCCAATTTAAAAATGGATCTTGATATAAAGTTTGCAAATTAAATCTTTGGAGTTCAGAATGTCCAGAGAAAAAGTTATAAATTACAACTGGATTAGCAGAACACAATGAATTCAAAATACCTCTGGAATCAGGTGGTTGACTATTTCATCTTCTAGGCTACTGTTATTCCTGGGTATTAAGGGTCTTTGCATAAGATCTGCCCACTTTAGCATTTGCAAGCCGGATTAAGAAAAAAATGTAAAGCATTCTTGTTTGTGGATTGAGTATTCTGCTTTATTTTGAATTTATTCCAGGAAACAGAAAGCGTTTGCAACTCAATATAGAAGTACCCTACAATATGTTCAACTGATGAATACTTACTGCCCATGTTATTGTCAGCTCTCTGTTGCTTCCACCCCCACCTCCTACATCTGAAGGAGCCACATTTGGTGCTGAAACAAACAAACAAACAAATATATGAAACAATAAAAACAGAGGCTATGTAATTTTTTTTCTGATGATAGTGTTCGTATTTGCCACAGAAACCATAAATTTTTTCTTTCACTAGGAAAAACAAGCTGCCTTCATGATCCACTCAATTATAATAACAATGGGTCACAGTAGCTGTAATAATCTGTTTTACTGCCAAGATAAAAATTGATTCAGTGCCATAGGGAATGTGCTGGTTTCCCTCAGCAAAGGAAAGTGAAGCAAATTGGTTTCAACCATCTTGTGTGTGTGTGTGTATGTGTGTGTGTCCCTCATTTAACAGGATTTTGAAAAATCAGGTATACTCTATCAGAAAATATTTTAGAGCTCTCTCTTGGAACCCTACAAATTTCTAACAACTCACTATTTTGTCAGTTTTATGCTTCATTCTACAAAATGAATGTTAAGACACCATGCATTTATATTAACATTGGATAAGGTTTCCCCAAATATCTGGAAATAAGAGAAATGCAATAAATCTAATATTGTCTCTTATGCTCTCACTTCCAATTCCTAAGTCTCTTTTGGAAGCTTGCCCCATCAGTGACTCCAACCCTTTTGTTCCAGATCCTCTTACATCATCTTTTGGTCTTGATCTTTGCTGGAGAGTTTCCACACTGCAGTTTCTCTGCTCTGAAGGACTTTCCTATAATACTGCTCTCCTCTTAATCCCCAAGCCATCACACCCTTTCCTGTCACTGAAATGTATGAAAGAACAGATACTGACTGTCTTTTGTATTCATTACATAATCACTTTTTAACAACCCACAACCTGTTTCCACTTCTTCATATTCCTAAAATCACTATTTCAAAAATCAAAAAAAATTGCTTTTAACTGCCAAGTCCAATGGTTCCTTTTTGTTTCCTCATTCTTTGAGACTCTTCGGGGTAGGCACTGCATCTCCTTGGATGTGTAGACTTAGTCTATAACTGGAGATGTGCAGATGAATGAAGCTTTGTTCTGAGCACGCCCCAGCTACTGGCTGGCTGGGATGAGGTCCAGGCTTCCATAGGCTATGTACATTCCCCATGCAAATGTGTTGGCTTGGTGGGAGAAATTATTCCCAAATCTGTTAACCCTTCCAAGAGATAAAATGTCATTTCTTTCCAATTCCCTTCATAAGGGGAGGCTCTACATTCCTCAGAGGCCTCATAGCAAGGTGACATTTACTGAAGTACAGATCCTAACAAATAATTGTGCTCCAACAAGACAAGCCTCAAAACTTCATGTTAGTCATGTAAGTTATTTGATGAAATATGTACATTTATGCACAGAAACAATATGCATGCTTTCTCTTATATTTATAAAACTATGTGATGATTTACTTTCCTCATGAAAAAAGTGGAATAACACCTGAGTGATTTCAATTTACTACTCAACTGTTACCATATTAAGTGTTAGAAGGTAAAATTCAGTGCACAAGGTTGTTAAAAGAGAAATTATTTGTAGCTTGTTAGTTAAAATACATATTGAAGGCTGGGATATTAAAATAACTCTGGAAACTCTTCTAACCACATAACTCACATTCTGAAGTTAAAATTCCACGTGCTATAGGAAAACAAAAGAGCTATTGTCTAATAAGCAATGAGTAAATAAATTTTTTTTTTGTTTAAGTACAAGTTTAGTGATCATAGGCAAATAATTTCAAAAATACCTCTAAAATAATGAACTATACTGCCATTTGTTGAATCTAATATTGCCTTCCTTGGAACAAGTATAGTAGCTAAGATATTGCATTGTAATATGTTTCATTACAACCATTTTTAACCTTAAGAACAGAGCGAAAATTGGAGTATGTTTACATTGCCACTTTAAGTGCTTTTTAACATGCTTCAAACAAATAATTCAAGATTGATTTCCTCCTCAAATATTGCCTGTTCGGCTCATGTTGTTGAAAACAAGACAATGAAGAAAAGCACAGAAGCAAAGGTAAGTGTGTTCTGATATCTTACTTGGATTAATTATTGACTTAGTTTTCCTCATGTTGCCTTAAATATTCACTTACAGCCTTAGCAGATTTGGGGAATTTTTCACAGATGGAGTTGGCACATAACCTACACATCTAACTTGAATTTGAGATTAGAGCCGTTGGGTGCTCTATTTTTACTTGGCCCTGGTAACACAGGAGGACTGGCCACATGGTGATTTGTTTTTAGGCAACTAAATCACCCTAAGTACAAGGAAGTCTGTTTAACTCTGGGCTCTAGCACACTGAAGAGAAAACAAACTGGAAATTCTTTAAAGGATAAATCATTAAAAGAAATTTAAGCTAATATTTAGAAAAATGCTAAAATATTAATCATGAATAAGCAATATTTATAATTTTACTATGAAAGGTAAAAATAGTAAGATGTTTTAACATGTTATTTTGCCATCATTTCTGTGATTCCCTTGAGGTTTATAAGAGTGCTTCTGTATTACAGTCACAGGTCCAGAAAACTTAAAAAAGAAAATCAAGTCAATGCCATGATTATTCTCTCCTATGAAAAGAAGCTAATACTACCAATCTTCTTTTTATATGTGAACACTTAAACAATTTGCATATGAGTACCTCTTTGGGCTTTGATATTTTATTTAACAATGTTGAAACTGGCTTGTAACAAATCCTAAATTACAAAAATAAAGTATATAAAAATTGGACCTTGAATCAGAACATGTTAACTACTTATTTATTGTTAATTATTTCCTTGACTTGAATAATCATTTTTTTAGACAAAAAGTTAAACATGAATGTTACTTTTCAGCTTAACTTGCATCAAAATTTCAATATTATTTAAAACAAATATTTTAGTAAGAGATTTTAAATAGTTCCATAAGTAATATTCTAGTCTAGGAAATCAAAAAGACTAAAATTTATTCTATTTTTATGTTTATACTCTTAAACACTTAAATATATAATTCTGAATAGCTATTAATAAAATAAACTAAAATATCTGGAGATTCAAATAGGAATAGTTCTTTGTAACTCAGGAGATCCTACTTTGATGGTGGAGCAGATTGTTAGCAGTTCTAATGCATTTACTATGTTAAATTGATGTTCTTCCATTATAGATTAAAAAAAAGGAATAGAATTCAAGATAGTTCACAAAAATGTAAATGTCTCAGCATCTTATCAGGCAGAGATTGTAGATTTGTTTGTTATTATAGGCTTGTTTTCAAATAGGAAATTATAAGGAGAGTAGAGGAAGTTTATTAATTGCTTAATGGAATTATCCTATAAGAAAAGTCAGTTGCAGATAGTGTTTGGGTAGGCAGAAAAGAATGCTATAAATTGAAATAATTATATGCATAATAAAATTCCTAAGAAAAACCCAAACCAGTAATGGATTATTTATTTATTTAAACTAAGTAAAAGATTTGACACATTCTAGTTTACCTTTGTGTATGAAAACAAAAATAATCTAATTAAGATGTTAAGCTTGTTTTCAAACTATATATATATATATATATATATATATATATATATATATATATATATTCAGTAATAGATCCTTCTAAATCACTGTTGCTTTGATCTCTGCTTCTCTTTCACCAATGTCTGGTAGTCCAATATACTGTGTTAAGCACTAAAGATAACAACATAAACACAATCTGCTTCAAATCCTGAAGATTTTCTTTATGATGGAAGAGGTTAAGTGCACACTACTAGTTTTAGTTCAATGTGTTAAGTGTCCAAAATTTATAAGAGTGCTGAATGAAAAAATCATCAGATGAACCAAAATCATCTAATTAAGATGTTAAGCTTGTTTTCAAACAACATATGTATTGTTTAACAACACACTTATCTATAACTTAGGAACTATTTTTACTTATCTCACCTAACTGGACACTCAGACAGCACTTTGAAGTATATGGAGAAGTGGCATTAACCATATTTCATAGAAAAGGCAAATGAATCCCAAAGCAGCTAGTTAACTTGTCCAGGTTACACTACTCAAAAGTAGAGAAGCTGCCAGCTTTAATTTAGGTCTTATTTTGGCTTAAAAATCAATCTGTACTCTTTGCTTCTTTTAAAATAATTTATCTATTTAATTATTAATGACAACTAACTTTCACATAGTAGTTTCTTACTAGCTATAAAATATATTCTTAGTGAATATATTCCTGTCCTTTATTAAACATCAAAGGAAAACAAAATAGAAAGAAAAGAAGAAAAAAATGATATAGAGAAAGCTAAATGAAAGAACATACTAGCTTTGTTTGACATGAAATTAAGACTTCATACATAATATGAAAGTGTTGATTCTGGTTTTGTTATTTTTCCTCTTTTTCCCCTCAAACTGGCTTGAACTGGCAAATAAACACAAAGCTGTCAAAATAAACCTAAATGCACCATTTGAGGCTATCAATTCACCAACTGCACCTGCAGAGCTATTAGCTGTGGGAATATATCTTACAATGACTCATTATTTGAAAGGATGTTTTTGTTATCTCTTTCTTACAGTCAAAATTAAATGGGCTAAAATGAATTACAAACATGCCTTCTAATTCTTCATTTGGGAGCATCCATTTTATAATACACTTGTTTGAATCAGAAGAATACACTCAACTGTGCTCTGAGATCTTGACATTAAGTAATTGGACAGATCAGGGCATGTGCAGCATTGGATAATGTCACCTCTCTTCAATCAGCATAATGAGGCACAGATCAACCTTTCCATCAAATGGTAACTAGCTTTTATCCCACATAATATATGCTGGCATCTCTTAGAGTCATTATAATGGCACATGACAAGACAACCATTCCTCATATAGAAAGTATTTTTATTTTCTTGTAAGAATAAAACATGTCGATGTCCAATGTTATGTATATTAATTTTTAATAAAATAAATGAAAGAAAGAACAAAGAAGAGAAATTCTGTTGAATTTTATTTTGTGAATATATAAAATGATTCATTTAAGATAATTAATAATTATATGAAATAATATGATCTATTATGCTTATAAAATGGAAATATATTGCCAAGAGAGGTGATCAATTATGAAGTAGACAGGAGATCATATTTTTATAAGCATATTAAACTTTAAAATGTACATTAATAGCATAATAAATAATATTTACTGAACAAATATTATGTATCATTGTGCTACTATCCTTGTTGTTTAACTATAAAAATAATCCCATAAGACAAATGACTCCCATATAGAATCAGATGAGAGATGAGACATGTGTGGCTCCAAGACATTAAGTAATGTGCCCCAAATCACAGAGCTTCCAAATGATGGCTTGGAACTTCAGTACTGTGCACTGTCTTCAGATAGAGGTTTAGGAACAAAATCTTTAGAATTGGAAAGATCTGGATTCAAATTCTGACTCAGCCTCCCATTAGCTAGGTACAATTTTAACTTCCTCATGTCAAACTAGGAATAATCATAATTTTGTAAAGTTATTTTGAGAAGAAAGTGAATAAATATAGCAGAGAGTGAAGCATTATGTCTGACAACCTAGGCCTGTGTATGAACTATGGCACCGCAAAAGCTGATTAATCAAATATCCTAAGCATTTCTTGATAATAGATTAGTAAATGTGTTAGAGGTTATATGATTTAGTTTTTCACAGTTGAAGTAAATGAATCATCCCATATTACTACAGGGCTTTGCCTTGTACTAAGAGTAAGATCTGTATCATTTCATAGTTGTGTTTGCTGTTTTGGCTGTGATGTCATTTAAAATAATGTATTTTCTAATAATTTATTTTCAAAGAGGAAGTTAATTTCTTAACAAAATGCCATTTGAGTAAAAATAAGTAATAGGTAACGTCACAAAGAAGTTGGTTGCCACATTACTGATTTGATTTGGGACTTTTTTTCCCCAGCATTTAAGGAGAAGACATTGAAGTTGAAAATTCTTCAGAGTTGCATGCAAACTATTGGTATTAAGCAAGGTACTTCTAGGTATTATATTAAATACAAACTATATTCATAGACTCATAAGAAAGAATTAAGTTGAATCTGAGACATTGGTATTTTTATTGTTACTCTTAAACACAGTTAATTTCATCACTTCTACTTGGGAATTTAAAAAATAAATCTAAGACAAATCATATAGCAATTATGTCCAGAGGATGAACTTATGTAATAACAAAACCTTCTCTAAGAAAAATAATAAAGATATTGTTTGTAACGAAATTTGTAAAAAGAGGGAGTTCTATATCTAATATCAGTGCCAAAGTGTCCTCCTGTCTGTGAACCATTTTTACTTCAAGACATAGTATCCAGATAAGATTTGGTTCATATTACATTAATTAAGAGATTGCAGAAAATTAATAAAATTTGGTGAGATTTCTGTTTAAAAAGATCTGTATTTGAGGTAGGTATGTTGTAACGGAAATGTTTGCTTAGACCAACTGAATCACTCCAATTTTATTTTCTCCAACTTTATTTTGAAAATGAAAATACTTGTTAAATCAAATCAAGTGCATTATCTCACAGTGTAAAATGATGTGGTCAAAACCACCAGTGCAGGCATGCCTCATTTTCCTTTTCTTTCTGATTTTTGAGAAAGAGCAACTGTGTTCAGTCTGTTATACAGTAGCCTCCATTACAAACATAGGTGGCTCTAGGGGATAACAATAATAACAAAAATAAACACAGGGTCTGGTTCTAAACATCTGTGCTTCATTCAGCTTGGACTTAAATGAACTCCATATCCTAAGGGGATTTCTATGAGGTGCAGAAGAGGGAACACTTGTGTTTGTTTCTTAGGTGAATATACTAAAACAAACAAATAAAAATAATATTTAGTACATCTCTAACTTCTTAGTTAAGGATTAAATAACTTCAAGCTTCTAATATAATTCTAACACAGGTTTGTATAAATAGATGAATTTTTAGGGTCCTGCTTGAGATTTTGCTTTTATGAGAAAAGCTCAATATATCAGTGGTATCAGACAGATCTGAATTTGAATTCTAAATCTTGCAAGTAGGTGTATTAACTTAAGCAAACTACCTAGTGTCCCTGAGTGTACTGCTCATTAACCATCATAGGGATAGTTCTTCTACATGGAAATATTATCATGAGGTTAAACGAAATGTATATGAAAATACTCCACACAGAACAGATATCTTCATACTATTTTCTTCACTTAAGAATTACCATTTTATCTGATAAATTGGATGAAATTATATGAAACTTTGAGAGACAGCTTATTGATGACTGTGAATTAGTTTGCTTTAAAAACTAAAGACATTAGAACTCTTACTTCTGTTTAGAAGTTATACCACAGAGTAGAGGTAGCCAGAAACATGGATAAGTGGTATTAAGAGAGCACAGCAGGATTTAATGACAGTCTGTTATCTGCTTAACTTAGATTTATTTATTTATTTTTTTATTTTTATTTTTTTGGTACCAGAGATTGAACTCAGGGGCACTCAACCGCTGAGCCACATCCCCAGCCCTATTTTGTATTTTATTTAGAGACAGGGTCTCACTGAGTTACATAGCACCTGCCTTTTACTAAGGCTGGCTTTGAACTCCTGATCATCCTGCCTCAGCCTCCTGAGTCACTGAGATTACAGGTATGCACCACTGGGCCAGCCTGTCATCTGCTTAAAATCTTTTCCCCACTGGCACACCTGTAATCCCAGTGACTCAGGAGGCTAAGGCGGGAGGATGGCAAGATGCTAAGCAACTCAGTGAGACCTTGTCTCTAAATAAACTACAAAATAGGGCTGGAAATGTGGCTTAATGGTGGGCAAATGGAGTTGGTAATTAGCATTAAAATGCCAACCTGAATTTGAAGAACAGCCTAAGTTAAGCTATGATAAAAGAGAGTATTTGAATTATATCTAATGTTAAAAGAACACATCCTGTCTATGTCTTGGGGATGCTCCAACTCCTCAAGTGGCACTGATCTGAGAAGTCCTCAGCAAATTATCTCCATGCCCTGCTGTCCCTTTGCTCTCCACCTACACCCTCCAACCAAGAGGACATTCAATTATAAATGCCTCAGAGGTACACAAAATCACTACACTTCTAAATCATATCCTGGAACCTTTAATCCAGAGTGTGCCTGGTTAAGATTCAGAATGTACATTACAGTCTATCTTCTAAATACCAACTTCATTTAGATAGTGCCTGGTGGACTGTGCAGTGGTTTTCAACAATTATGCAACAATATTCAAAACTTTATATTTCCTTTTTTGGGTTTTGGCTGCCTTCATATAGAATACATACATGTGTGAAATACATACACATATACACTTTTTAGATGAATTACTTACCTTAGCGCATTATTTATTTCCAAATATTTTCCTCTATTTATTAGACTGACACTGCATTTATAAACCTTTTAAAATTTAGTTTCTTGCACGCACCTGCGCCGTCTGTTTTAATCCTGTTCGATGGTAAGCTGGGCTCTCCTATACCCAACGTGTTAGTAGCTACCACGCGAAATTCATACTCCATCCATGGGATTAGGTCCACTGCTCTTGCTGCCTCCATATTTCCTTCAATAATTGGGGGATCTAAATAAAATAAATATTAAATGGAAATTATTAGTTGACTAGATTGTTATTTGTATCACTCCTCATTTTCATTTCATTCTTTTGTAGAGAATGCATATATTATGTGGAATTGAAATAAAAATAATTAGGAATGTGAAGTTCAAGGAAGTAGGAGAAGAGGTTATTATAAATAATAAACTAGAAAGAGACATACAACTTAAGGCTGGGGGACTGAAACTCTGTATTTCTGAGGAGCTCCCAGGTTATGGTGGTGCTGCTGGTCCAAGGACTACAGCTTGAGGAACAAGGAGCAGTATTTTGGAGGTGAAACCTAGAAAGATTTCCAGAGGCAAGGGTAAAACTAGCACAAAAAGTTTATGCAGTGCCACAGGTATGTGCAGTGCTACACATAGCAAAAGATTTATTAATAGGCTAAAAAAGGATATTTATGACCCGTTTTTTTGTTGTTGTTGTTGGTTTTAGGATGTGTACTTAGATCATTTGGGGCAGTGATAATAAATGTTATACAAGTAAAGTACTCACAGTTCATGTTACTAAATACTAACAGACAATTATAAATTATGGTTAGGATATGACATTAGCTTGCTTATTTAGTGGAGATGTGAGAAGACATACAACCAAGATAGGTCTATTCCTTACTTTAAGCTCTCTACAAATACTTCCACATGAGTTTCATAATTAACTTACACATACATGTGCATGTAAATGCTTATACACTACCAATTTGGAAATTTTTTTCCTTTTGTCTTGTCTATGACTCATTATGTTAATATTTAGGGAATTTTTATCCTGCAATGCAAACCATGAATATGCAGCTTCTTAAGAGGTTGTACCCATTACCATAATAAATGCAAAGCATCCTGGTGTTCAGTTTTTACTTTTAGAAAAAGTCTTCTATAGCTCAGACTGTTTCATTTCTCACCCTGCTTCGAGTTTTGCTATTTATTCTCTTATTTTGTTATGGATTTCTTCTATATACTTGACATACATTTTTTAAGAATTTTTTAATAGCTTTATTTTATTTATTTATTTTTATGTGATACTGTGGATTGAACCCAATGCCTCACACATGCAAGGCAAGCACTCTACCACTGAGCCACAACCCTAGCCCATAGACTTGACATAAATTTTTGACTTTGTGATTAAAAATTTGGCTTCCCTTTCTCTGTTTTTGTTCTGTCTCTTTATTTCTTATCTATTCCACCTTTCCCTTGCATATAATGAGAATGTTTGTTTTATTTGATATACTTAGGCACTTTTCTTTTTAGGTGATTGTAAGAGGAAAAGCTAAATTCTCTATTACAAAGGGCTCTTCATGGAGTAAAGGGGAAACAGAATGATTGCTCTGACACTGGGTTGGGCAGTCCTTCCTCCTCACCAGACACATTTCAGCGGCCTCGAGCCCCCTGTGGAAAAAGACACTGTCAGGCTGTAGTGGTTTAAATTGTGTCCCCCCCCAACCCCCCTGCAAAAAAGATAAGTCCATGTCTAAACCTAAATTACCTGAACTTGTGCATGTTACCTTACTGGAAAGAGGGTCTTGGCAAACCCTTTTCAGTTTAAGTTAAAGCTGTAATTAAGTTAAGGATATTGAATAAGATCATCCTGGGTTATCTGCATGTGTCCCAATCCAATGACCAGTGTCCTTATATGAGACACAGAGGACAGATTCATAAAGAGATAGAGGCAGTGTGACCATTAGTATTGAAGTGATGCAGTCAGATGGCAAGAAACACTTAGAGCCATCAGAAACTGAAGAGGCAGGGAATGAATTGTTCCCTGGGGCCTTTGGAAAGGGCGCAGCCTGGCCAACACTTCTATTTTGGACATCTGGCCTCTAGAACTATAAGAGAGTAAATTTTTGTTTTTTTAAGTTGCAAAGTTTGTAGGAATTTGTTATCCCATCCCTAGGAAACTAATACAGAGGTTTAAAGGAAGATGCTGATGGAACTATTTGTCAGTTTGTGATTTTGTGAGTTGGGGGCTTGAGAAAAACTTATTGTAAAAGACTTGAAATTTTAAAAGACTAATCCAATCCCCTCCCATCTATACAGCAAAACCTTGGCACTGCTTAAACGCCTGGAGAGTGGAAATGTTGGAAGCATTCTAAGTGGCCCATCGTGGCAAGGATACAGTGTTCTCCTGATGGCCAAGGCTACCTTGGGGCTTTTCCAAGGAGCTGAAGGAACAGATACAGGCAGAAGCAGGTATCTGCTGGGTGAGAACAGGAAGAACCAGTTGGATGCACAGTGCAGACTGCAACCAATAGACTGATTTCAGGCAGACATGAGAGTCCACTATGAAAATACCCCAAAGCACATGAAAAATCAGGGACATAGGCAAAGACAAGAAATTCATACTTGATCACAGAGAATATTCCAAGGAATGGTGGGAGATAAAGTTGGAAGAGTCAACTGGAGCCATTTTGCAGTAGGATTTGGATTCCAACCAAGAACGTGGGCCTTTGATTTTAATAACAGAGAGGAAGAAGGGAAGGAAAATAAGTAGTCTTGGAGTCACCACTTTGAGCAGGTGGACACAATGGGAAGCCCTTGGCTCAGGGATGCCAACAACCTTCTCAATGGGGAAATAGAAAGTGGATATCAAGAAGAAGGACTTCCAGAACATGCCTCTTGAAAGATTAAGGAAAGAGTTTGAAACCTACAAATTAAGAATGTTCTCTACCAGGATTGCTAATGACTTAAAAATTGCTCATTTTAGAAAAAAAGAAACTAAAACGGATTATGTATTATGTATGTATTATGTATTAACTGAATAGGTTTCTAAATCTTGGTTTTAGTTTTGAGTGTACATTATAAGCCAAAAAAAAAAAAGTAAAGAAGGTAACTATACTTCTTACATTAGTACTTGGGTGAGACTCTCTTAGGTGTTTTGATCTTAGGAACTAGCCATGATTATCAATCCATAGATCTATTCACAAATACCATGAGGCCAGAAGACTCAGGATAAAGAGTCTGACTGCTTTTTGAAGAAAACAGGAGCAAGCCTCATGGGTCCCCTAAGGCCAATAAGTCTTAGTAGTTGCCTGGAAACCATGCTTGTGATGTTTGGCCATCACATCACACTGACTGTGGGTTCAAACCACCTCAGAAATAACTAGAATCACTTTAGGACTAAAAACAGATTGCTTCAAGAATAACTCCAGCCAACATAATCCCCTGTATGCTAGACTTGAAGTCTCGAATAAAGTTGCCTGAATGAGTCCTGATATTTCCTTAAAGACTCAATTGGGATTTTTAGGATCTTCCATCTCAATCTAAAATACAAATATTTGAAACTACCTGGAAAGAACTTCCCACTCAGTGGTTCTGACTAAAACAGCAGGGCTCTGTTTAAGAATGAAAATTAGCATTTAAAGGCTTCTCCCTGGCCCTAACAACCACTCAGTTTTTTTCTTATGGACCTTAGACACATCCATATATTGATCACCTGGCAAGCCTCAGGAAGGAGCCATAGGTGTGGCACAGTTTCTGCAGCAATAGGAAAGCAAGCTGTGCTCTGGCATCCCAGCAGGGTGATTCATGGAACCTGCTCTAAGGAACATAAAACTCCAGAAACTCACGTTTGAAATAAGAACAACAAAATGTGAAGCCAAAGAAAGAAACAGAGAAAGGAAAGAGGAAGGGAGGAAGGGAAGGAAGGAAGGAAGGAAGAAAGGAAGGAAGGAAGGAAGGAAGAAAGGAAGGAAGGAAGGAAGGAAAGGAGGGAGGGAGGGAAAAGAAAGGAAGAAAGGAAGGAAATATCCTACAGCAAGCTTTAAATAAGCCTTGAAGATTTTTTTTTTCTAATCTATCAGTTTGGTAAAGACATAAAATATAGCACTCAGTACTAAGTAAACAGGGCAGAAGAAGAAATCATACTAGTTGTGGGAACACCAACCTGTTCTAACTTTCGGTATAGCAATTATGTAGCATATAGCTCACGCATTTAAGCTGATTACAATCAATAATTTAATTTATAAATGTCTACTATGAGGAAATAATGTAAAGTCCAGAGAAAGATTTATGTGCAAAGATGTTAACTGTAGAAAGTGTGTAACACTCAATTCAATATTCCATATGACAGAACTTTGAGAATAAATTCATTTTCTTCTCCACTTGAGAGAACTTTACCCATGTTCTTTTAACTGCTCCTCATGCTTTCTAGGCCTCATTAAGTTCTGTTCAACACCTCCTTATACATGCACACATGCAGGGGCACTCACACAAGCACAGAAATGCTCAACCACCAAAATATATAATTTTTCATTCTCTAAAGGTAGCAGCATAGACTCTATCTCAGTATTCCAAGTATGACCTGAGCATTTTGTAGAAATCTGGGAATGCTATCAAACTGTCCACTCTCTTAAAAAACAAACAAACAGAGAGTAGTAATTTACAGTAGATTGTTTTTAAAATCTACTTTTTCCTCCTCTTTTTTTCTTCATCTCATTATTTTAAATTTAAATTTAATTTTTGAACTGGTGAGAGTTGATAACTTTGAAAAATATTTATTGAATACTCAAAATAATTACTTTCATAAAACTTATTTTATCCTATACTTTCATTGTTAATCAACACTACCATAACTTTAAAAATCTATGATTTTTATTTATGCATTTGTAGCAAAAGAATTTTTTTTATTTCTACTGAGGATATAGTCATAAGAAATCTTAATTTATACAATAACTGAAAGTACACAGATAATCTACAAAAATAATTCATTCTTCAAAGTCAATTAGAATTGAGTTTGTGAAGAAATACAATGGTGTAAATCTCATCTTTTGTAGAGCACCAAGGAAAGGAGGTCATAGTTACAGATGTCAGAGCACCAACCAGTAATCCAACATATACCTCAAGAGGGACAGCAAAGAACAGGGTGGAAAAAGGAAATATTTGAAGAAGTAGTGGCTGATAATTTTCAAAAGTTGAAATATCAATTCAAGAACACAAGAAGACAGAAAACCCCATTCAGGATACATACATTCATGCCAAGCTAAAAAGCAAATGTGTGGAGAAATACGAATAGCAGTCACAGACAATGAATACATTAAATACAGAGAAACAAGGTAAAAAAAATCAACAGTTAATTTCATTAAAAACAGGGCAGGTCAAGGGACAAAGGAATGATATTCTTAAAGAGTCAAAGAAAATAAAACAACTCAGAATTTATATCCAATAAAAAATAGCACTTAAAATATGAAACAAAAGACTTTTTCCAATGGAAAAAATGCTGAAGGTCTTTACAGTAACTTGAAAGAAGTGTTATAAGAAATTCTTTACAGTAACTTGAAAGAATTTTTATAAGAAATTCTGTATTTATGGAACTTATGCAAGAAGAATTCCAGTTTTACAGAAAGTTTTACAAAAAGGAATGGAAAATTCAGAAATAAATATATTTACAAATACAAAGAGATTTTGAAACATCTTTCAGAAAACTCAGAATAGAAAAGTGCTTTCCCAGCCTGATAAAAAAACATCTAAGATGACATATTCTGAGCATTGAAAGGAAGAAAAAACTATTAACCAAGAATATTATATGCAATAAATATTTTAAAGGTGAAATAAAGCCACTGCCAGATAAACAAAACTTTGGAGAATGTGTTTTCTAGCAGATTTGTCTCACAAGAAATACTGAAGAAAGTTCTTTAGGCTGAAAGTAATGGTTCTCAGAGGGTAATGTGAAGCAGTATGAAAGAAATAAGAAGCCCTGGCAAAGGTAATTATATAATTATAAAAGATATACCTATTGTCCTTTCTTCTCTTATGTGATTTAAAATAAATAGCAAAAAAAACTATATATATAGTTGGTCTTCATATCTATGGGTTCTGCATCTACATATTCAACCAACTATCAATCAAAAATCCTGGAAAAAATAGTTCAACCAACTATCAATCAAAAATCCAGTTGCATCTCTACTGAATACATACTGACCTTTTTGTTCTTGTTATTATTTCCTAAACAATAGTTATGATAACTATTTACATAGTATCTACATTGTATTAGGTATTGCAAGTCATCTAGAAATGATTGAATGTATGGGATGATATTCATAGGTTATATGCAAATACTACACCATTTCATGAGAAGTTCTGAAAACACTCTTCCACAGATATTGATAGACAACTGCATAAATATTAATACATATATGCCTGTTTGTAATACATGTACATATTATATGTGCATTATATATAATTGTGTTTGGATCTATAATATGTTGAAATGGAATATATTTGACAATAATTGCACAAAGGGGACAGGTGGAGTAAAGTTGTAAAGAAGTGACACCAGATGGTAACTCAAATCTGTATAAACAACTGAAGAACACCAAAAATTATGAATAAAAGGTTACTAAAACAACTCCATAAATATAGATATTCTTGCTCGTATTTCTTCTCTTATTTTGCTTAAGCTACAAAATTATAGAAAATTATAGAAAGTAATATTTATAACAAAAGGGTGTTGGGTAAGATACATAGATGTATATCGATAAGTAAATAATCCTAGATAGAAGATATATGAATATATACATAGATAAGTAAATAATCTATATACATCTATACTTATGATAGCACAAAAAAGGAGAACATAAACTATAGATACCTAGGAGAAATATTTGCATATCTCTCTGAAGGTAAGTTAGTAAATAATTAAAGTCTATTCTAAGAAGTTCAGATATATCTGGTAAGCCCTAGAGAAATGATTAAGTGTATACACACATACTCACATATACAGTGAATATCATTAAGAAAATTAAAATGTTATACTAGAAAATGTGCATGATTCAAAAGAAAGAGTGACTAGAAGAACAAAAATTTGGAACACTTCGAAAGCAAAACTACAATGGCAGCTATAGATCCAACCACATCAATAACATTAAATGTTATTGGATTAAGGAATACAGTCAAAAGACAGAAATTATCTGACTGGATGAAAAATAAGCTCTAAATATACACTGTCAACAGGAAACATACTTAACAGCCAAAGATACAAATAAATTAAAATGGAAAGTAGGAAACAGGAATGTTTCCTGTTTGAAAGATGCAAACAGGAATGATGAGAGGCAGGAATGGCTACATTGGTATCAGAAGCACTCTATTTAAAACAGCTCCCAACTCCCTATGCTTCCTTACTGTTGTTTCACCTAGCACAAATCACCACATGACTTGTTATATATTTTAATTGTTTATTAGCATTTCTCCTACAAAAATGCAAGGTCCTTGAAGGCAGGGGTATTTCTGGACTTTGTTTCTCTGTATTGCTCAGCTGTATTTCCAGCATCTAGATCAGGCTCTGGAACACAGTGGAAGCTCAATAAGTACCTATCTAATGAATGAGCACTGTGGGACTGATAAAGGTCCTGGGAGTAGAAAAGTGAATAAAATAAAGTTCTCATTCTTATGGAATTTATTTTAGGGTGGGTCCTTTTTTTAGTAATAATTTTGTTTTTCTTTTGGTTGAGCTACATAGCATACATAGATAATGAAAATGACTGAATTTAGTACTCTCTTTGTAAAACCAAGGCAAATTTTAACCATGTACTGAGTTATTTTACTATGCTCTTAGTACCTATAATCAATGTCCACTACTTGATTTGTAATGTTATCTATAATTTCATCATTGTTTGTTATTCTCTTCAGAAAAGTAGAAAGTGGTCATGCCTTAAATTAATCAAAGATTTAAAAAGTTTTTAAACCTTTTAAACATAGATGGTCTGACTTGGTCAATTATACAAATAATCCTACAAATAATTCTTATAATGATAAATATAATGTAATGAAAATATTTCACCTGTTTCTAATTCATTGGAACTTTATACACCTATGAGGAGAATTACTTGTTACTAAGTATACCCTAAATCCTTGAAACAGATTTAAGTTTATATTTGATTAATTTCCCTTGAGAGAATACAATATATACAATTTGAGATAAATCTAAGTTAAAATACCTTAGTGAGCAAAACTATTAAACTAAGAGTATGTTTGAAACATGGGATTAATTATTTTTTCAGTTTTTAAAAGGAAAAACATCTTATTTTCTACTCATGCATATTTGTTTTTCCTCTAGTAACAAATGAGCAGATATTTCTACTATTCTTCCTCATTATTTTACAAAAAAATCTCCTATCTTCTTTGAGGTTACAAATATATTTACAAATATAAACAAACTGATGTATGATATCCTAGGTTAGAAATATAAATGGCAATGGTAATAATGATAGGTAAGAAAAATATTCATGTAATAAACTTTTCCTTATTGACTATTAGAAAATCTTAATATAAGAAAAGAAAAAATTTGAAAGATACAAAACCTTAAAATCTTTTTATGAGGAAATTCAAATCATGCATGATCATTCTCAGGAAGTAAATGACGATAGGGAGTAAGACTTGAATGCTTAATGTAATATTTATGACTGATGCAGCTTTTTTAAAAAATGATAAACCATAACTCCTAAGTAATGGGATAAATGATATTTGCCAAAACAAAGACTTTGTAATGATTTATTTTCCTAATGAATCTTAGCCTCACTGTAGTTCAAAGAAGAAGACCAGGAGGTCTCTGCTTTTCCATTACAGATTTTGACATGCTTAAAGAACTAGTATGCTAAAACAAAAATGTTTTAAGAAAGAAAGTATTTCAACATACATCATGAAATTCAAAAACCTACAGGATGTTATTGAAAAATTCACTCTGAAACATGTACAAATTAATCAGACAAATACAACTCACCAGTCTTAGCATCTTTCCAGTCATCTGAAAGAATGGTCCTTGTCTGGATAGTGTATTTGGAAATGGGACTGTGATTGTCTGAGCCACGGCTCCAAGTGAGGGCCACAGAGGTGGCTCTAATGTCCTCTATTCGCAGACCACCTGGAGGGCCTGGGGGACCTGGAATGAAATGGGTAATGAATCAACAAATTTCAACTAGTGAATCCAACACACATTAGAATACAAAAACATCCTCCTTGCAATTAACCTAAACAAGTATATAATATAATCAAGTGTTGTTACACTTCTTTTAAATTTAGACTATAAAGAGGAATAATGAAATATCATTTGTGGTGTTCACTGAACTATTTCATGTCACTTTTTAAGGAAGAAGATAAATATTATTAAAACACAGCATTGTTATTGAGGATACATATGATAATCTTCATCTTATAAAATGAAATTGGCGTTAGGAAGACCTAATACAGATTAGAGGAAAATGAGATTTAATGAATTTTTGCTGAAAGCAAGAATCAGATATGGCAGCACAAGTCAATTCAGGTATGAGAACACTTGGTCAAACGTTTCTTTTTCCTTCCCCCAAATGGAAGAAATATTTTCTTATAACCCTACCCTAAATGGCATAATATTACTTATAATGATAAGGTAGGTGATATATTTTACTTGGAGTGGAAATTTCTGCAAATAATTTTACATATTATTTTGGGTAATAAAAGTTCACTTCAGAATAATAAGTAATATTAAAAGAAATGTTTCTACTTATATAAAATATAGAAAATAATCATCAACTCATAGATATACCAGGAATATTCTGAAAACATCACATTACATAAAGAAAAGTCTTAGGACTTGTTATTACAGAAATAAAATTAAAATAGGTTTTCATAGATGCTTCATAACTGACCAATAATATTATTTACTTATTCTTTGAATGGAGCACTGTGCTAAGTAGCAAAGATTAAAAGACACATAAGACAAACTTTTGGGCTTTGAACAGTTCTTTTTCTTGAAGAGGGTGAAATGGACCAGCAAGCAAATAACTATAATAGAAAGTAATAAATGCCAGGATAATTACATACAAAGTACTTATATTTTGCATCATGACTACTTACTTTTAAAAAATGAGGGGGGAAAGCATTTAAAATGATAAAATGGTATCTGTTGCTTACACTATTAAAGAAGCCTCTTGGTTAATACAGTACAGATATTTTAGAAAATGCCATCACTTTTTTTTCTTCCCACTACAAAGAAGTTCATGTCCAACTGAATTAGGCATGCTGAATATAACAATCAATGATTAAGTTAAGTAACACCTTCATTTTGAAATAATGAATGTAATACTAAAGAAGATATTTACATATATCTTTTAGCTGAAACTATGAAGTAAATGCCTTCATAGTTTTACATCAGATGAGTTACTTAGCCTAGATTGCTTTTCTTTCCGTATGGGTTTGGTCTTTGTGAAAATGTGGGCAAAACCCAAACCTTCACCAATTTCTTTATGGTTGCCCCAAGAAAGGAAAGTATTTGTAGATCAATGAACATATCACTAATATAAAGTAACACATGACACACCCTAGGGATAGTAGTAAATTTTATTATTTGGAAATATATCACATTTGAATATAATAAAGATAAATTAACTTCTATAAATTTGTCATCTGTATTATTGTACTTACACTTCTTAATGTTAAATAATTGAAAACAGATACATAAATAATAGAGCACATTTTATATTGAGAGAACATTATGCATTTTTATGTGACAAATCATACTGAAATATAGTGCACATTATTGATCAGAACCAAGAAGTTCATTACTTCACATAAAGCATCATCCCAAGTAAATTACTAAGAAGAATATTTCAGAGTATTCAAATTAAAAATTAGAGGAAATATAAGGAAAACCTTAAAAAAAAAAGATAAATTTCTATAATGCATGCATTCAAAAACTTTTTCTGAGTATAAAAGTATGGTATTCAGAAAATGTTAAAGGGAATTTAAAGCAAAATTGCTATAGGTTAGTCTTTAACCACTAAACTATAAATCATTTCCCTGCTGTTATTCTCTGAATTCTTGCAGTTTCAAATGACTAATATTTCACAAAGATCAGATTAGAGCTGCATATTTCCGTGTATTTGTTGGGATATTACATACATAATAACTTTCTCCATTTTCCATTCACTGAAGAGGAAAATTATTGAGTAAAACACTGTATTTGTTACTTTTTTCTCTGATACATGTTTGGCCTACAGTGAGTTTTTCATAAATATTTGGTAACTGTATAAAATAAGTTATCATAATTGATCTCCAGACAGTTCCATAATCATAATGAATGTCTAAAATATGAAAAGGAGGTTGAATTCAGAGGACAAATGCAAAGGGTCAGGTTGGTTAGTATCCTTAACACTCTTGTGTGGCAATATTACTTGGTAATGTTTCAACAGATATAAAGTAGAATTTTCCATCGAGCAATTGCCTACAAATCTTTCCCAGAAAGTAATGGAGGAAAAAGAAAACATATTAGAAAATCAGGAATTTTAGAGTTAAAATGGACTTGGCTTTTGAATTCTATGCCTTGATTTATCTTGATCAAGTTTCTTAAATTTACTAAGCTCTAGTTTTCTCATCTATAGAACAAAAGTAATATAAATTAATGATATTGGTGTTAGGATTAAGGTGACATCTTTAAAGAATCTAGTGGTAGGCCTGGTCTGTAGAAGCCCTCAGTAAACTTCAGCTAGTAACAGTATTATTGTCATTGTCTAGAAGAGCCATCAAGTGTCTTAGCTATCTGGCAATAGTGATTGTTAGTACTTGTTAGTCATTGAGAGGGATCTGTTTACCGTATCACTCATTTATCACTTGCCACTGAGAAGAAAGTAGGAATCTCAGAAAGTAAAATCTTTCCTGGCCAATTTGATGGAAGTGAGGAAAAGTGCAGAATGTTAAGACACTCCAGTCCATACTAAGTAATCAGGATGTGCCAAAAATAGAACCGTGTTACCATAGAGACAGTCAGGCCAGCTCTGTGGTGGCTTGTAGAGGAAAGGCTTTTAAGCAGTAGAGACTAATATTACTTGCTTAATTATTTTTCAGAAGGGAGAGAAAAGTACTGTGGTAGAAAGTAATATAAGGAACTACTTGTTCCTCAGTACAAGGGAAGGCATTTAAGAGCTGACAACTCTTCTGATTCTTTTGTCAATGGAAAAAAAAAAAAAAAAAAAAGCTGCATAATTCTGACCCTATGAATTCCTTTTTCTTAAACTCCTTTCATTGTATACCCTCAGTAAATCCTTAAGAAAAGAACTGAAGCCAGGGAAAATGTAAACAAGTGGACTGCTACACACAGCTCTTTTTATTATTACACACCTATACTTCTCTAGAGTTTCTTAGGTTATCCTCAGTCAATAGCTAATGACTCACAAGAACATTATCCATCCCAAAGTTAAATTATCATGAAATAGAGAAATTGATCTGATGAAAAGGACCTCTGCAATTTGAGTATATTTTAAGTGTCTAGATACATTAGATGACAAATTATTTTAGTTTTTCATTTTTTTCTTTCTTTTAATTATTAAAGATTTGAGGTGGGGGTGTACTGGAATACTCCTCTGAATAGCCCAGGAATATCATTTCATTAATTCTTCTCACCATCATTAATTAAATACTTGGGGAGGACTTGAAAGAACAGAAGATGAAAAAGAGCTTTGGAGGAGAGAATAAAAAGTTATTTAAGTCACGCTTTTTGTTGTGTAGGTCTTATGAGTAGAGTTTTATTTTCATCCATGTTTTCCTAACATGTCTCCCACTCCATGTCCTGGAGTTTCTGAAGTGCATTTTATTAAGCTCATATGTCATATTCCTATAGAAGTGCTGCTATTTTTGTTTCCTGATTCTTCCCAGTGCTGACAGGATGTCACCATGAATGGACACCTCTAATTGGGTTAGGCCTATCCAGCTGATTGAATTCCACTTTGATAAAAGTAACAATACATATGTAATTCTATGTTGGTTGTTTGCATCTTTTCCCATTCAGAATCATGGTGTTCAATTACTACTTTTCTTTCTCTCGCCTTTCTTCTCTCAGCTAGAGGCTAACACTATGAATAGTCTTCTTTTTCTATTTTCCTTACCCATTTCTTACTATGCTTGTTTTTTTGCATATGTGTTCTTTCTCTGTAGCTGCAAATATCCCTCTCAGAGACTGTTCATTAAGAATGCTCAATAAAACCTCCCATATGGGGGATAAATAATAGTCTACCAAAGTCTTTGTTAGTGTTATATTTTTACATCATGGGTCCTGCAAAGTTGGCTAAAAGGAATTCACAAATAATTACTGGGGCTAATTTCTGTCACACTCTTACCTAGTGAAGCACTTTGGAGACTTCCAGAATGATCCTCTATCATGTGCAGTAAAATAGGAAGTTTCATTTGCCCCATCTGTATTTTCTTTCCCTAAATTTTTCTTGGTTCTCAACATCTTTACTATTAAATCACTGACTGTCAGCAGATAAGAGATGGTTCAATATTTTATGTAAATCACAAACACTTCAGAGATTGTTTAAGCCAAAATCTGTGTGCTTTATAGAAGGGTGCTATGTCTAGAAAAATTACTGTCAGAATCACAGCCTGTCAGTGGCAAGTGCAGAGTCAGAACAGAAGACAGGGCTTCTTGTTGTAACATGCCCTATGTGAGAAAATATCCATTCGCAAATTCAGTTCATGTAGCTCAAATGTGTCAGTCTCCAAAAAACTTCTAAAGAACTACCTGAATGCCAACAGTTTTACTGTATTGTTCTCTTGGATTTGTCCATATTATTTAAGGAAGTAATGAGCCCATGACAACATAATATTTACATAACAAAATTATCACTAAATCGCAAGAGGAAGCTGGTACAGTATATGTTAATAAAAATCATATTTTTCATTGAGTATGTAGTACAACTAAGTCACTGCCAAAACTTTCACAGTTCATACTAATACTCTATCCTATGCTTTTATTTTCCCTATTTTATAGATGAGGAAACAGTCAAGGACAGATTAAATCAAATGACCATGGTGATTGTACTATTAAATGGCAAAGTTAAGGATCTGAACCCAATCAATTTGCCTTGAGACTAACACTTCTCAACAACTATTCTAAAAGCAACAATTTAGAAATGGCATTATTGATATCACATTTTAAAATGATCTTCATAACTTTCCATTGGTTACTTTCTTATTGGGGAGAAAACAAATTACTTGGGCACAAGTGTATATCTTGGAAAAAAATGACACAAACTATAGCCCATTGGTTATAGCTTTTAAAATCTTTCTTCTTATCTGCTAACTGAAATATATAAAGATTATCACATCACCTATCTATAAATTACTAATCCATCCCCAGTTTTTCTTGATTACCATACAGATATTTGTTAATCTTTTCTGAATATTATTGTTTTAGAAAAAAAGATCTATTTGATTTTCACTCAGTTTTCATATATATGTAAAATAATTTTAAAAATGAGCAGAAACACAAATTATTTGTCAACTGTGTCCATAATATTCAATGAGAAGATTTCAGACATTTTAGGAAAGAAAGCAGGAAAAATATTATTTTCCAAATGATTCACATGCTGAAAATAGGCTGACTATATTTTTTCAATCAATACTTGAAATCCATTTTTTAATAAACCAAATGAGACAAAAGACTTGAAACTCAGATCCTGGAGAAGAGACGAGATGTGCGTGCTGTGCCCTCCAGGCATCACTGAAGTTGGTGACTACGGAGCAGGAGCCCTAATATGCTGTCTTCCCATTCAACAACTACAGTTGGCTTCCTCAACAACTACTGTTGGAAATGTCTCCCCACAACCACCAGTCCTTTTGGGACACTCCTGTACATAGCACACTACTTTAACATCAACCTTGCTGATCTCAAACTGGAGTTTAATAGGAATGACATTTTGTTGTCATCTTCTTCCCCAGAAAGGAGTAGAAATGAAGCACCACATAAAATATCCCAGGATTCATTGTTTATTTTTACTAAAATGACAAATTTCAATAGAAGTTTAAAGATAATAAGGAAACAAAATAATTCAGAACTAATTGTTGTTTCTTTTTAAAATAAGATAATCCTAAAATGAAAGTTGCTGGGAGATAAAGAACATCAGTTATGTTAAGGCAGGTCTTCTTTACTAAAATTAAATTTCTTTTATTACTGCTCTTGCCCTGAAAATTAGTTAAAGCACAGCTCTACTTTAAAAGGCATATAAATGCACATTATAAAGGCAAATCAATGTGTGGTCTTGTTGATGTTTGAAACTGTACTGGGAGAAAGCTAAGTATTAAATATCTCTACCATGTAATAGGTTGACGGTTCTCTTAACATCTGACATCAATAAAAGTAAACTTAGATTCTAATTAGAAAGAGATTGAGGCAAAAAGGAAGCCAATGAGTCTGTATACTTTTCCAACTTGATATCAATATAGTCCCAGTCACCACTGTCATATGATTTCTAATTGAACTTTTACTCTTTCATTCTTAAACTATATTCCTAGCTTGTCTTGGTGGTATAATTTCAGATATGGACTATGTAGGAAGATGCCCACAATGATGACTCAGCCACATGTCTCCATGGTGATGTTTACAAAGACACTTGAAAACCCTCAACATGATTTTACATAACTTACTAAAATGGAAATTGATCTAGACCTCTAGTTCAAATTCTAAGAGAGTTCTTTCTGTGATGACAACTGAGTTTACAAAATATAAAAGATGGAAATAAGATCTTAAACCAGGGACATTTCTTCCTTTCAGATGACTAATACATTATTTTAAAAATAAAAGTATATATAAGTAATGATTTAAGAATAATATCCATATCCCTCAGAGCTTTCCCGAGCATTCTTCCAACCACAGATGGAGTTGCTGGAGTTACTAAATGAGATGCCTGAAAACTCTCATACCTAAATATAATATTATGAAGAACAAAATTATTTCTTGTGAAGAAACAAGAATTTTAAGCATGTTTCTTTAACCAAAGAAGGAAAATGAAAGTATTTTCAAATAACGAAATTTAAGTAGTCCCAGAAAGAGTTATATACTTCCATTTTAATCCCTCCACTTCTGCCAAAGTCCTCCTAATAAATATTTCAACCTTCCTCTCAAAAGAAAAGCCAAGAAAGCTGATGGCTACAGTTAATAAAATTTATCATAAATGCACATTGTTAGTGGCTTAGCCATCTTCCCATAAATCTTGCTACAGAGACGATGTTTTCCTACCCATACTGTCCATATTTACTTCCGAATCCCGGTAATTGTTCCCAGTCCCTTCAGGGCCGTGGTCGCTCTTCTATGGTTATTGCTGCTTTTCCTCCTTTCCTACCAAAGAATACGAATGGCACTAGGACGGGAAAGGCTGATGGAGCATTGCTCCTCTTATTTTATGTCCTAATTAAGGTGATGCATTGGTGAATTGGACAGTAACATTTTTCATTACCTGCTCAAATAAATCAAATAGTCCATTCAGTGGCAATACTCCTGTTATACTTCACCAGTTCTTCATAAATTTTTCAGGTAATGAGCTAAACTTCTGAGATATATAGTTTCAAAGAAAAACAAGACGGGAAAACACAAAACTTTCACTTGGCCAGTATAGCAGGTACTGGGTTAGTTCACTAGGCATTTTTGTTTTCAGTTATTAGTGAAGCTTTATAATTATATCTAAAAAAAAATCTTTTATGTTTAGAAGTTTCAATGGGGAAACATCCTCTAAGAACTAGTTTGCAGGGGGAAAATCGCAGGAACTATAAGATTGAGTTAATTAGTCAAATCTAGTATCATATTAAAAAAAAAAAAAAAGGCTTTCACACAAATGGTGAGTGTGAACGATCACCAGGTTGGAGGCAGGCTCGCACAGACAGGGAGAAAGGGATCCGCCATGCTTTTCTCTCCATTTTTTCTGTTTTTACCTGCAAGAGGAAAGATCAATGCTGAAGGGAGTGTGGAAGTCAAGTTCCAGGCAGGAAGCCATGAACATTGGAGATTTGCTATGTTTCCTTGACAGGTAAGTTGAAATAATAAAGACAGAGAGAGCTGTCTTCTAGACTCTGAGGATGGAGGTCCAAAGAAGAGCAGGCTGAAGTGACAATCTTTGCCCAATTGAACCTCTCTCCTTATTATTGATGCACTTTTTAAAGATTAGTAACTGCAGACCCTTCACAAAAAAACAAACGACAACAAAAATGAAAATCCTGACCCTATGTAAAGTTCATTCCCCACAGTACAAGTCTACTCACTAAAGCATATGCTTATGCTTTGAAGAATTTTAACTAAGAATCTACTACAATAGATTTAATCCTAAAAGGTTAATCAGTAGTTAGACCTGAATGTCATGAATAATATTTTAATTCAAGTATTTTAATTAATACTTTTTATTCAAGCTATGTCTTGAATAATATTTATTTTTATGTCTATATTAATTAATAGCTAAGAGGAAGGACATAAAGAAAAACATATATAAAATGTTGCCATGGGTAATGTATAAACAGTAACTACCAGTATTCCCTTACATAAACATGGGACTTGAGACTTACAGTGATTAACTGTCTTTCCTGACCCAACAGGTTATTAAATAGGTAGAATGGAAAACTAACCTATGTGTGCCAAATGCCAAAGGCCACAGCCTTTCCCTCATACCATGAAGATCTTGTAGTAATTGTATGTGTTTATTAATACACCTAAGGTATTATACAAAATGGTGCAATGGACAGATGATCATCTATCTCTTTCTCCTACTCATAATTCAGGATAGTCTGATTATTAGAATTAGGCTACTTAATAACTACTACTGATCCTGATGATAGTTATTTAAATAGACATATGTATCTAGGAAAATTTACCTTTGCTAATGGCTTGTTGCAAATTTAGTCCTTATGGTAAATAGTAACAAAGGTTTTAGAACTCGGACACTTTAAGCATAAGAAATTTTAAGCTCTTTAGATAAAAAATGAAATTGTCAATATGATATATATTCTTTTCCCTCACTTTTAAATAAGATCTTGGTAGTTTTTGCTGTATTATCAGAATGTGCTTATCTGTGATCTGACATTTTAAGTCTGGAGAAAAGGGGCTGTGAATATTCCCCAAGTGAGACTCCCTGAGCTCCTCCTGGAGTGGGTACCATGGTGATCATCCAAGCTGTTTAAAGCCCAGATATCAGAGGGTCCTGATGCATTTCTCTCAATAACAGTCCCTTGAATCTGGAGAAACCCTTGGAAAGGTGTGAAATGGAGATCAGCTCTGTTTGTCAAGAGCTACTACAACTGAAGGAAGCCGGTACTCAGAAGTATATTTTTCAAACTACTCAGTGACACTCCTACAAAGGATTCCTACATTTGGGTATGTCACAAATAATTTGCTACTAACAGCATTGAGAATTTAGAAATTTGTACATTATATTTACATATTTATTATTTTAAAGGGATATATCAATATTGAGCATATTAATGGGGTACTATGATATATATATATATGTATATGATACATGTACATATGGTAAAATATAGTAAATATATTTAAAATCTTTTTTTCTAATATTTTTAAAACTACATAGTACATTGTTGATATCTGCAGCTATTCTAGTGTGTAATGCAATACCAACACTTCTTCCTTCTAACTATTATGTAGTACCTGTTAATCAACTTTGCTTCATCCCTCCCCCACCTTACTTTTTCCAGCCTCCAGTAACCATCATTCTATTCTCAACTTCTAGATCAACTCTTAAAAATGACATCTGAGTGAGATCATGCAATACTTGTCTTTCTGTGCCTGGGTCATATAACTTAACATAATGATCTCTAGTTCCATATATGTTGTCACAAATGACTGGGTCTCATCCTTTTTATGAGTATGCACATTTTTTTAAAAAAATTAAGTGGATTCAGAGTTATCCCTGCAATATGCGAGGTGTCACTCACTTGTATCCCAATGCACTTTCAAATAAAGGAATTGCCTGTCCAGGAGTGCCTTGAGAAATGCACACAAACCTCAAGCTTCCTCAGGTATTCCCCATGTCCAGAGTGACCATTAATGATGACTAGCCCTGGACAATTAGAAATTAAAATAGTGTTTTACTTTTTAGGAGAAAGGAATTTGGGGATTTATGCCAGAGTCTGCAATCACTTATGAGAGGATAATACACAGTACAACATTGTAATGGAAAAGTGCCCTGGCAGAGAAAAGAACGGCTCCCTGCTGTTCTGATCTCATGAGATGCCTGACGCAGATGTAGATGGGGTGTTCTGAAACACAAGTTGGGGTGAGAGGGTCACTCTTGAGAATGAAGGAGGGAGGCTGCCAAATCTAAAACAGCTGCATTTGTAGTGTACCAAGAGAGATTCTCCAGTTGGTTGTAGGACCCTTTAACATTTCTTCTTTTCCCTTGCAATTTGTTTCATTAAATTCCAGTAATGTTTGGAGGAACCATGTGATAAGAATTTGGAGGCACTTAGCTCTCCTCTTTGTAGCTTCCTAAATTTACCATAAGTACAGAGGTAAACAAACACTTTTTCTGAGTTTCCTTCCTTCTCCTTTGCTAAGAGGCAAAAACCTTGGGGACATAATCATATTCCTAGGGCTGGGCTAGGGAGGTAGGCTCCTGGCTGAGAGGCCCTGGTGATGGTAGGAACCTAACTGCACAGGACACTCACAGGACAGAATTGCACATTCCCAAAATTTGAAAGGGTAGACTCCATAAAAATCATTAGTAACAATATTGTTTTGTTTGAAAGGGATTTTATACCATTACTTCTTTTCTTGGTTATTTCATCAGTAAATAATGCTAAGGTGTTTTTTCTTCTTTTGTTTAATAAATAAAATGAATTGAAAAAGATGATTTTAATGAAATTCTAATTTTAAATAACCTAAAATTGTACATTACTCTCTAACTTCACTTGGATTTATCAGTGACTCAGAGCATTTTTGTGTCTGGCAGGCAATCTGGTTAATTTGATAAACTAAACATTTACCAACAGGGGTAGCAATGTACAATAAAAGTTATGTGGTCTGATTTCTGTATCTGGGAAAGTTAAATATTAAGAAGAGAAAAGTAAGTTCAGGTCATTGAATCTAGAACACTGATATCTGCCTGCATCTGGCTTCATAGAATGACAACTGAGAATTTGCTTTTTTAAAAATTCTTTTGAAATGAGATTAATAATCTTCTTGCTACCACTTTATAGCAATCTTGTTAGGATGATATGGTAAAATTTATATGAAAGTCTTATAGATGTGTGTATTGTAACATAAGATATTTAAATATTCTTAAAGAGTTATTTTTAACTGTATGAATTATATGCTGTAGAAAAAAGCAGGAAAACATACATCAAAATTTCAATTAACTATTTTTAGACCAAAGAGTGCATTATAAAATCAAGCTTTAAAACCATCTACTATAATTTATTTA